>SJXQ01008782.1:0-53105 GCA_006408695.1 Aepyceros melampus
TAATAGTGACATGAAAAAGCACTTAATAGTACTAATTATGGAGGAAATGCAAATCAAAACTTCAGTGAGATACCATCATATACGTATTAGAATGGTTACTATCAAAAAAGAGGAGATATGTGTTTTTTGAAGATATTGAGCCCTGACCTGGGTTCGATCCCTGGGTTGAAGGATCCCCTGGATAAGGAAATGGCAAACCATTCCAGTATTCTTCCTGGAGAATCCCATGGACAGAGAAGCCTGGTAGGCTAGAGTCCATGGAGTCACAAAGAGTCGGATACGACTGAGCTTTCTTTTTATAAAAGGGTACACTTACATTCTGTTGATGGGAATGTAAACTGGGGCAGCTGCTATATGATACAGTATGGAGAGTTCTCAAAAAACTAAATAGAACTACCACAGGATCAGTTCCATTTTCTTTCCTTGGTATTTAACCAAAGGAAACAAATAGATGTCTCCATCCCCATGTTCACTGCAGCATATTTACCACAGCCAAGACTTGGTAACAACCTATGTTGTTTTGCTGAAGGTTTCCACTGTTGTCTCAGGTTCAAAGGGTTTGTTAAAAATAAATAAATAAATAAATAAGCCACTCATTATACACAACTTCCCTGGTGGCTTGGCTAGTAAAGAATCTGCCTGCATTACAGGAGACCTGGGTTTGATCCTTGAGTTGGGAAGATCCCCTGGAGAAGAGAACTGTTACCCACTCCAGTATACTGGCTTGGAGAATTCCATGGACTGTATTGTCCTTGGAGTTGCAAAGAAATAGACACAACTGAGTGACTTTCACCTTCACTATATACAAATAAAGAATACAAATATTAATTAGAGAACTATCTAGTATACTTTTAATATAACAACATTAAAAGGCAAAAAAGAAAAAGAAACAGCAGAGGAGAGCAGTAGTACATATGTCATCAAACTGGATTACCGACATCCAGACTCAAACAGCAGTGGAAGTCCTGTGTAAGAGCACTCCAGAATTCCAGTTGGAAAAGGTCCCAGGTGGCATGTCTCCTCTGAGGGTGAGACTCTGGACTGCTGTCACTAGGGTCCCACTTATAACACTTAGGCAAACATTGGAGTGTTGCTAAGTCCGGGGAGTGGTTGACCAGACCTCCTCCAGGGACATAACAAATTCCAAGATCCCCTCCCTATCTATCTATCTATCCTGTTTCTCTTCCTGAAAATCACAGCAGGTGTGGCTGACACCCACTGCAGTAGTCAGGACAAGTCTAGGTAGGTCAGAAGCAAGGTCAAAGGCCTGCTGTGCTCTTTTGCCTCTGAAGCCTGAACAAGACTACTTCTATTTTATTTTCCTAACAGTTGGCCTCAGGGTTATTTAGAATGAAGAGCATAGGAACAGGATAAAATAACACAGTCTTTCAAATTCTATAAGTCAAATAACAATTCCAAATGGTTAAAATAAACAAAATTAAAAGAGAGAGAGAGAGAGAGAGAGAGAGATTAACAGTACAGAAAACCATTTCCAAGCAGTAGAGGATGTAGTAAAGAAAAAGTCCCACCACGAATGAGAAGTGTTTTTGTACATTAACCCACTGGCTGTAATAGTAGTGATAACAGACTGTTTCATCAAAGTATGGTTATGTTTTTCTATGAAATGTTATAACATTTCAGTCCCTTCTAAAATCTTATGCAAGGGTTCTAAGGAAAAGCTAATATTAGGAACAGATAAAATAGGAAATAACATTCGAGTTGATAACATCTGAGTTTTCATAGAGGTAAAATAATAGGTGGTCCCTTTCCAATATAAATGATCAACATGTGTTAGGCATCCAGAGAAAGGAGTTCCAAACTTATACACAGATGATGTTCACATCATCAGTTACAATACATACTAAATGAGGGACTATTTAAAAAAACACATTGTAGGTTTTGGGAAAAACAGTCCATTCACAGTAATTGACAGAGGGCTCCAATAAGCAGGTTTACCAAACACAAGAAGTGAGTTCAGATAGTATTCCCTCTGTAGCTTTGTCAGTCTGTCAGTAAGTGAGTGTAGTTATCAAAATCAAGACAATTTCCAGTAAAACGAGGTAATCAGAATTCTTTTCCAAAAAACAGGTAACATATGAAACTGGCACGTAACACTCATGTTAAGTACATTATAGTGATATGGAGTCCCCTGACACCAGGTGTCAGTATATTTTGTAATGCCTTAAGGGATAAGTGTGCAGTGATGATTAGGAAACCATTTGTAAATAGTTCTTTCCATGCATACATATTCAGTTCATTAAGTTCAGTCACTTCAGTCGTGTCTGACTCTTTGTGACCCCATGGGGACTGCATCACACCAGGCTTCTCTCTCCATCACAAACTCTCAGAACTCATTCAAACTCATGTCCATTGAGTCAGTGATGCCATCCAAACATCTCATCCTCTGTCATCCCCTTCTCCTGCTTTCAATCTTTCCCAGCATCAGGGTCTTTTCAAATGGATCAGTTCTTCTCATCAGGTGGCCAAAGTATTGGAGTTTCAGCTTTAGCATCAGTCCTTCCAGTGAATATTTAGGACTGATTTCTTTTCGGATTGACTGGTTTGATCTCCTCACTGTCCAAGGGATTCTTAAGAGTCTTCAACATCGCAGTTCAAAAGCATCAATTCTTCAGCACTCAGCTTTCTTTATGGTCCAACTCTCACATCCATACATGACTACTGCAAAAACCATAGCTTTGAACAGACAGACCTTTGTTGGCTAAGTAATGTCTCTGCTTTTTAATATGCTGTCTAGGTTGGTCATAGCTTTTCTTCCAAAGAGCAAGAGTCTTTTAATTTCATGGCTGGAGCCACCATCTGCAGCGATTTTGGAGCCCAAGAAAATAGTGTCTCTCACTGTTTCCACTGTTTCCCCATCTATTTCCCATGAAGTGATGGGATTGGAAGTCATGATCTTAGTTTTCTGAATGTTGAGCTTTAAGCCAACTTTTTTACTGTCCTCTTTCACTTTCATCAAGAGGCTCTTTAGTTCTTTTTCACTTTCTGCCATAAGGGTGGTGTCATCAGCATATCTGAGGTTATTGATATTTCTCCTGGCAATCTTGATTCCAGCTTGTGCTTCATCCAGCCCAGCATTTCACATGATGTACTCAGTTCAGTTCAGTTCAGTCACTAAGTCGTGTCTGACTCTTTGCGGCCCCATGAATCGCAGCACGCCAGGCCTCCCTGTCCATCACCAACTCCCGGAGTTCACTCAGACTCACGTCCATTGAGTCTATGATGCCATCCAGCCATCTCACCCTCGGTCGTCCCCTTCTCCTCCTGCCCCAAATCCCTCCCAGCATCTGGGTCTTTTCCAATGAATCGACTCTTCACATAAGGTGGCCAAAGTACTGGACCTTCAGTTTTAGCATCATTCCTTCCAAAGAAATCGCAGGGTTGATCCCCTTCAGAATGGACTTGTTGGATCTCCTTGCAGTCCAAGGGACTCTCAAGAGTCTTCAACACCACAGTTCAAAAGCATCAATTCTTTGGCAGTCTGCCTTCTTCACAGTCCAACTCTCACATCCATACATGACCACAGGAAAAACCATAGCCTTGACTAGACGGATCTTAGTCGGCAAAGTAATGTCTCTGCTTTTGAATATACTATCTAGGTTGGTCTTAACTTTTCTTCCAAGGAGTAAGCGTCTTTTAATTTCATGGCTGCAGTCACCATCTGCAGTGATTTTGGAGCCCCCAAAAATAAAGTCTGACACTGTTTCTACTGTTTCCCCATCTATTTCCCATGAAGTGATGGGGCCAGATGCCATGATCTTCGTTTTCTGAATGTTGAGCTTCAAGCCAACTTTTCACTCTCCTCTTTCACTTTCAACAAGAGGCTTTTTAGCTCCTCTTCACTTTCTGCCATAAGGGTGGTGTCATCTGCATATCTGAGGTTATTACATATCAGTTAAATAAGCAGGGTGACAATAAACAGCCTTGATGTACTCCTTTCCTGATTTGGAACCAGCCTGTTGTTCCATGTGCAGTTCTAAGTGTTGCTTCTTGACCTGCATACAGATTTTTCAGGAGGCAGGTAAGGTGGTCTGCTATTCTCATCTCTTTAAAAATTTTCCACAGTTTGTTGTGATACACACAATCAAAGGTTTGGTGTAGTCAATGAAGCAGAAGTACATGTTTTTCTGGAATTTTCTTGCTTTTTCTATGATCCAATGGATGTTGGCAATTTGATCTCTGGTTCCTCTGCCTTTTCTAAATCCAGCTTGGACATCTGGAAGTTCATGGTACATGTAACTTTGAAGCCTGGCTTGGAGACTTTTGAGCATTACTTTGCTAGTGTGTGACATGAGTGCAATTGTGCAGTATTTTGAACATTCTTTGCATTGCCTTTCTTTGGGATTGGAATGAAAACTGATCTTTTCCAGTCCTGTAGTCACTGCTGAGATTTTCAAGTTTGCTGGCATATTGAGTGCAGCACTTTGACAGCATCATCTTTTAGGATTTGAAATAGCTCAGCTGGAATTCCATCACCTCCACTAGCTTTGTTCGTAGTGAAGTTGTTTGTGGCATAAGATGGTAGAGTAGAAGGACATGTGAGCATACAGATTTCTCAAGAGGCAGGTCAGGTGGTCTGGTATTCCCATCTCTTTCAGAATTTTCCACAGTTTACTGTGATCCACACAGTCAAAGGCTTTGGCATAATCAATAAAGCAGAAATAGATGTTTTTCTGGAACTCTCTTGCTTTTTCCATGATCCAGCGGATGTTGGCAATTTGATCTCTGGTTCCTCTGCCTTTTCTAAAACCAGCTTGAACATCAGGGAGTTCACGGTTCACGTATTGCTGAAGTGTGGCTTGGAGAATTTTGAGCATTACTTTACTAGCATGTGAGATGAGTGAAATTGTGTGGTAGTTTGAGCATTCTTTGACATTGCCTTTCTTTGGAATTGGAATGAAAACTGACCTTTTCCAGTCCTGTGGCCACTGCTGAGTTTTCCAAATTTGCTGGCAAATTGAGTGCAGCACTTTCACAGCATCATCTTTCAGGATCTGAAACAGCTCAACTGGAATTCCATCACCTCCACTAGCTTTGTTCATAGTGATGCTTTCTAAGGCCCACTTGACTTCACATTCCAGGATGTCTGGCTCTAGATTAGTGATCACACCATCATGATTATCTGGGTCATGAAGATCTTTTTTGTACAGTTCTTCCATGTATTCTTGCCACCTCTTCTTAATATCTTCTGCTCTGTTAGGTCTACACCATTTCTGTCCTTTATCGAGCCCATCTTTGCATGGAATGTTCCCTTGGTATCTCTAATTTTCTTGAAGAGATATCCAGTCTTTCCCCTTCTGTTCTTTTCCTCTATTTCTTTGCATTGATCGCTGAAGAAGGCTTTCTTATCTTTTCTTGCTATTCTTTGGAACTCTGCATTCAGATGCTTTTATCTTTCCTTTTTTCCTTTGCTTTTCTCCTCTCTTCTTTTCACAGCTATTTGTAAGGCCTCCTCACACAGCCATTTTGCTTTTTTGCATTTCTTTGCCATGGGGATGGTCTTGATCCCTGTCTCCTGCACAATGTCATGCACATCATTCCACAGTTCATCAGGCACTCTATCTATCAGATCTAAACCCTTAAATCTATTTCTCACTTCCACTGTATTTCATGTATTTCATGTATTGGCTTCAACAATACATGAACTGTAAATGTCCAAATGTTCAAGTTGGTTTTAGAAAAGGCAGAGGAACCAGAGATCAAATTGCTAACATCCTCTGGATCATTGAGAAAGCAGGAGAGTTCCAGAAAAACATCTATTTCTGCTTCACTGACTGTGCCAAAGCCTTTGACTGTGTAGATCACAATAAACAGTGGAAAATTCTGAAAGAGATGGGAATACCGGACCACCTGACCTGCCTCTTGAGAAATCTGTATGCAAGCGAGGAAGCAACAGTTAGAACTGGACATGGAACAAAAGACTGGTTCCAAATAGAAAAAGGAGTACATCAAGGCTGTATATTGTCACCCTGGTTATTTAACTTCTATGCAGAGTACATCATGAGAAATGCTTGGCTGGATAAAGCACAAGCTGGAATCAAGATTGCCAGGAGAAATATCAATAATCACAGATATGCAGATGACACCACCCTTATGGCAGAAAGTGAAGAAGAACTAAAGAGCCTCTTGATGAAAGTGAAAGAGGAGAGTGAAAAAGTTGGCTTAAAGCTCAACATTCAGAAGACTAAGATCATGGCATGCGGTCCCATCACTTATGGCAGTTAGATTGGGGAAACAGCGGAAACAGTGGCTGACTTTATTTTTCTGGGCTCCAAAATCACTGAAGATGGTGATTGCAGCCATGAAATTAAATGATGTGTATTCTTTGGAAGGAAAGTTATGACCAACTTAGGTAGCATGTTAAAAATCAGAGACATTACTTTGCCAACAAAGGTCCATTTAGTCAAGGCTACGGTTTTTCCAGTAGGCATGTATGGGTGTGAGAGTTGGACTGTAAAGAAAGCTGAGCACCAATGAATTGATGCTTTTGAACTGTGGTGTTGGAGAAGACTCTTGAGAGTCCCTTGGACTGCAAGGAGATCCAACCAGTCCATGCTAAAGGAGACCCATCCTGGATGTTCATTGGAGGACTGATGTTGAAGCTGAAACTCCAATAATTTGGCCACCTCATGCGAAGAGCTGACTCATTTGAACGGACCCTAATGCTGTGAAAGATTGAGGGCAGGAGGAAAAAGGGATGATAGAGGATGAGATGGTTGGATGGCATCTTATGGACATGGGTTTGGGTAGACTCCGGAAGTTAGTGATGGACAGGGAGGCCTGGCATGCTGCCAGGGGGCTTGGAAATATGTGAGTATATGCAGAAGTTTTGGATGGGTTATAGACTGAATTTTGCCTCTTCTACCCATGTTCATTTGTTGAAGCTTTAACCTGTAATGAGGCTATATTGGCCTAGGGCCTTTAGGGAGGTAATTATGGTTAAATGTGATCATAAGGGTGGGGCACTAATTCTGTAGTACTTGGTGGCCATCTAAAAGAAGAGAGCTCTAACCAGAAATCAAATTTGCCAGCACTTTGATCATGGGCTTGTAGCCTCCAGAACTGTAAGAAAATGAATGTCTGTTGTCTAGGACACTAGTCTGTGTTACTTTGTGATGGCAGCACAATCTGACTAATACAGACAGCAACACTGTCCCTGTCACAGTGATATATATTTCAAAGACTTTTAAGTTGAAGATGTAAAAGCAATTAATTTAATTAGCAAAATAGTTGATGTCTATAAGTTTCAGTAGTTTTATTTACCTTGCATAAGACTAAGCACCTCCAAAATTGTTGCTCTTTATTACTTTTGCTGCTTAATTGGTTTTGATTAGCATTCCAGAACACACATTTTCCATTGAAGGGTGTTTTAGTCAGGATTATGGAGAAAAACAGAACCACCAGTCAAGTTGACGTGTAAGACTGACCATCATAAAGAGGAAAAATGAAATATTTAAGAAGAAAAGGATTAATGGATTTTGTAATTGTGTAATTTTCAGATTCTAAAAGAATTTACTTGAAGGCTAGCTTGAAAGTTGTTTAAATGAGGACGTATATATATTTCAAAATTGACTTCTCAGTTGTGTTCACAAATATTCCCAAATATTTTAACATACCTTAATCTGATTATACAAAATGGAAATAAAATTTTCCGGGAGAACATTTACATATATGTTCTATGGGAATAAAATGACATGTGCCATGTGCAATATTCAGTCAGTCATTTACATTTTTAAAAATTAGTATTTTCAAATTTAGCAAAGTTTTTTGTTCCATTTCATAAATATTAAGCAATAAATCACAACAGATTTTTGCAATATAAATATCAGTTTATAAATATCATCAAATGGTATTGTTTGATTCCCTGAAAGCACAGAAATGTAACTTTATATTAGACCTTTAAAACTGTACATACATAGTTAAATTTTGAGGTGACCAAGGTCATGTGTATTTTGAATGGTAAATATTGTTATGTACATTTCTTTTTTCACCTTCTTGATTTCCCCTTCCAGGTTTAAATTCAGCAGAGTTGAATAATTATGTTTAAATGCTATAGGCCTTTGTTCAAGTGAAATAAATTGTTTTTATCCAAGTTCCCAAAAGTTCAAAATATTATTGAGAAAGTTTTTATGCCCATAAGAGTCTCTGTGTATGTCTGCATGTTTGGTTGATAGTGTTATGGGGGAGATTTGCAAGACTTTCTCTTCCACTTCTAGCATTATTTTTCCTTTCTATTTCTTCTAACACCTTTCTTCACATATTTGTTGGCAACTAAACACATTATGTCCTAGCAGTGTCACTTAAGCAAGAATCAGGACAAAGAAAATGATGTAACTAAAATCACAGTTAATAAAGTATTTCAAATGTTTTATCCCAAAAGTATATAAAAATTATACTGATTCTCAACCTCTAATACTAGATATTATTTGACTTTTTAATTATTGTCAGTCAAATGGGTAAAGAATAGTTCTTATCATACACTCAGCATAAGTGACAAGTTTGAGTGTATCATCATATCCTAGTATCTCTCTTTGGAGACATGACTCTTCAAATCTTTCATTAATTTGATATTGAGATGTTTGTCCTTTTCTTTTTATTTATGGCATCATATCACCCATACCAATCCTTTGTATATTATATTTTCTGTAAAATTCCTTTTTTTAAATTTACCTTCTCACTCTCACTGAGATATCTTTTGATGAGCAGGCATTCTTGTTTTTTATAAAAATTTCAACCATATACAAAAGTAGAGAGAACAGTGTATTAACCTGATATGTCTATCACCAGATTTCAAACGACAATCAATACATAGTCAAATTTATCCCATCCATAACAATTTACCCAAGATATATTTTGAAATAAATACCAATATCATATGATTTCAACTGTAAATATTACAGTGTACATTTTAAAACTTAAGGTTTCCTTTAAAAAATCATAGTCACAATGCCATTATTAGTTATAGAATTAATAATTGTTAATATATTTAAATATTTGTATTCATATTTTCCAGTAATCTTATTTTTGACAGTTTGTTTGAAATATTAATATATCTGTAAAAAGTTCACACATTTTAACTGATTGAAACTTCTAGGAATGTCTTTTAATCTAGTTTCCTACAGATTTTTCCCTGAAGTTATTTTTGTTGAAGACTTGATAGTTTTGTAGTCTATAATAGCACTAAATTTAATGTTTGTATCTTTGGAGTATAGTTAAACAAATTCCTCTTTTTTTTACATTTCTGCATATTAGTTGTTGGATATAGAATCTTAAGAAACACGCTGGAATCAAGATTGCTGGGAGAAATATCAATAACCTCAGATATGCAGATGAAACCACCCTTATGGCAGAAAGTGAAGAGGAACTAAAAAGCCTCTTGATGAGAGTGAAAGAGGAGAGTGAAAAAGTTGGCTTAAAGCTCAACATTCAGAAAACGAAGATCATGGTCCCATCACTTCATGGGAAATAGATGGGGAAACACTGGAAACAGTATCAGACTTTATTTTTGGGGGCTCCAAAGTCACTGCGGATGGTGATTCCAACCATGAAATTAAAAGACACTTACTCCTTGGAAGAAAAGTTATGACCAAACTAGATAGCATATTCAAAAGCAGAGATATTACTTTGCCAACTAAGGTCCGTCTAGTCAAGGCTATGGTTTTTCCAGTGGTCATGTATGGATGTGAGAGTTGGACTGTGAAGAAGGCTGAGCACTGAAGAATTGATGCGTTTGAACTGTGGTGTTGGAGAAGACTCTTGAGAGTCCCTTGGACTGCAAGGAGATCCAACCAGTCCATTCTAAAGGAGATCAGCCCTGGGATTTCTTTGGAAGGAATGATGCTAAAGCTGAAGCTCCAGTGCTTTGGCCACCTCATGCGGAGAGTTGACTCATTGGAAAAGACCCTGATGCTGGGAGGGATTAGGGGCAGGAGGAGAAGGGGACAACAGAGGATGAGACGACTGGATGGCATCACTGACTCGATGGACGTGAGTCTGGGTGAACTCCGGGAGTAGGTGATGGACAGGGAGGCCTGATGTGCTGTGATTCATGGGGTCGCAAAGAGTCGGACACGACTGAGCGACTGAACTGAACTGATTGAATCTTAATCAAACAAGTTTTACTTTTTTAAAGACTATAGTGTATTTCCATCAAAATATAAACAAACCCTGTTTCCTTTTTTTTGATGTCATTAGCCATTGATGTTTTCTATTATATTTTATTTCATTATATATGTACTTGTATATAGGTAAGACAGACAAGATGGTATAATGTTATCCCTCTTAGTCCAGCTTGGCCCAGAGAGAAACCTTGTTTGTATTTTATTTGTTTTACTCATAATGTTTTAGATGTTTCTTCTTGACATATTTTTAAAATGACTTAGATTCAATTTATTTCCCATATGAATTACTAATACTATTTCCTCCAATAATCATGTAATTTTTCCTTTCCCAATGACACAGATATTATAATTTGAGAAAATAATTGTATAAAGTGGTCATCTTTTAGCTTCCCAGGTAGCTCAGCTGGTAAAGAATCTGCCTGCATTGCAGGAGACCCCGGTTTGATTCCTGGGTCAGGAAGTTCCCCTGGAGAAGGGATAGTCGTATTCTTGAGCTTCCCTGGTGGCTCAGACAGTAAAGAATCCACTCGTAATGCGGGAGACCTGGGTTCAGTCCCTGGTTTGGGAAGATTCCCTGGAGGAGAGCAAGGCAACTCACTCCAGTATTCTTGCCTGGGGAATCCCCATGGACAGAGGAGCCTGGTGGACTACAGTCCCTGGGGTTGCAAAGAGTTGAATGTCTCTATGCTCTAGGACTTTAGAATTCCAGTGCTAAACATATATCCACAAAAAACTAACAAATATATGTGTCAACAGACATATACATAAGTTTTTATAGAAGCATTCTTCTTAATATCCAAAAATATCAAATGCCTGTCTATTGTAGATTGAATATGTGCATCATAAATTGGATATGTGCATCATAAAATTCCATCATGAATATTAAGTAAAAAATAGTGAAAATGAATGAACTTTGGGTGTGTGCAATAGCATGATTAAGTCTTGGTACTGTAATGTTGAATGTTTTAAATTTAAATCTTAGACAACTACATGTACAAGCTTGATGTTCTTTGAAAAAATAAACTAAACCACATATACACACATGCACACACCTGAATGCATAATTATTAAAACTCAGATTAGCCGTTATTTCTGGTTGTAAACAGAACAGGAACAACTATAAACAAGATAGGAAAAAAGCACATGAGGTGTATGGGTACATGTAAATTATTATTAAAGACCTAGTTATTGGATTTTGTACTATCTCATCAGCATTCATTAGATTCTTAAAAAATACATAAATACATATAGAAATAAATTGAATAAAAGGGACCAGATTTGTATCAATGATTATAGTGTATCATGAACCAAGAATTGTGAGTAATCTCATTCTATGTTCTTGTGTCCTCTTACAAAATTATTACTCAAATAATAATTTATCACTGTTATCATTTTTGAAACAAATATTACTTATAACAAGTAAAACTTACACATGATTTGATATTTTATGAAGAGGGATATTACATTCTAGTAGAAATAGCCCTAGACTTAGATTAAAAGAGAATTCCTTTACTTATTAGTCACAACTAAAATAATAGATAACATGCTTGTGTCCTCTAATCTTAATGTATATAACATTAATTACTGTTAGACTAGAAGTAATTGGTAATTGTGATCACAGCACAAATGTATAAGCTTGCATGTGGATTAAATAAATCAAGATTAAGAATTGTACTGCCTGTGTAAGCTATTCAACAACGTATAAATGTATTACACTGACATAAGTAAAAACCAATGATAAAATCCCTAACCACTCTTTAGTTGTATTTTTAAAACCCTGGTTCCTTTTGCCGGTAAAAGTGATGATAGGATGAGCATATTCACTCTAAATAAAAAAAAAAAAAATAGAATTTTGCCTATATTATCTCACTCTGTCTTTTCCATAAAACCAAATGCCAGGTAGGATTATCCATCTCTTTTTCATAAGTGAGTAAACTGAGATGCTAAATTAACATTCCTTGCCCAAGATGCAGAGCTAATAAGTAGGTGGTCTCGGATTTGAACCAAAGGTGAGTTAGGAGAATTGAGGATGAGGTGTGGGGAAGAACTCTGGCTGTGAACGGTTGGCAATAAAATTAATATTCTGATGGACCCCTTAGTCAAAAGGACCTGATGATCAGAAAACCTGCTGCCGCCGCTATGTCGCTTCAGTCTTGTCTGACTCTGTGCGACCCCATAGACGGCAGCCCACCAGGCTCCTCTGTTCCTGGGATTCTCCAGGCAAGATACTGGAGTGGGTTGCCATTTCCTTCTCTAGATCAGAAAATCAGACTTGAATAATTTTAGAAACAACATTCACATTGTGTGGGAATTATTGTACATTCTGTTATAGCATTTTGCTCATCAGCTAGTATAACAGCCGGTGCTCCTCCTACCTGCTTTCTGAAGATTTTAGCATATGTAACAGAGGTCAAGAGATCACTCTGAAGCCAAGTTATTTTGAAGCCTGCTCTACTGACTAGTGGCTGGCAAATCTTGGATATTTACCAGTTTCTCTGTTTCAGAATTTATTCATGTGTAATATAGAACTCCCTCAAGAACAGATATGACTTGATAGTTCTAACAACATACTAATATGTAAAAATATTTAAAATTTAATAATATAAAATGTTAGGCATCTATGATACAGCTAATATATGGTAAGTTTTAACATTTATTTAGGAGAAGGCAATGGTGCCCCACTCCAGTACTCTTGCCTGGAAAATCCCATGGATGGAGGAGCCCGGTAGGCTGCAGTCCATGAGGTCACTAAGAGTCAGACACAACGGAGCGACTTCACTTTTACTTTTCACTTTGATGCATTGAAGAAGGCAATGGCAACCCCAGTGTTCTTGCCTGGAGAATCCCAGGGACAGAGGAGCTTTGTGGGCTGCCGTCTCTGGGGTTGCACAGTCTGACACAACTGAAGCGGCTTAGCAGCAACAGCAGCAGCAACATTTATTTAATTTTGATAACATTAGAGATACTTCCAATGAGCAAATTAAAAAAATTTTTTTTGAAGAGATGAAATGGAGGTTAGAGTTTTCCTGAGTTTCTGTTTGTTTGCAACTCTATGACCAAGGGTTCATGCATGTGTGCTGAGCTGCTTCAGTTGTGTCTGACTCTGTGTCACCCTATGGACTGGAGCCCGCCAGACTCCTCTCCATGAGATACTCCAGGCAAGAATACTGCAGTGGCTTGCCATTCCCTCTTCCAGGGGATCTTCTTGACCCAGGGACTGAACCTGCTTCTCTTAAATTTCCAGCACGGAAGGCAGGTTCTTTACCACTTGCACCACCTGGAAAGCCCTCTGTAGAACGAGGAACAGAAAGTTCTTTGAAGAAACAAGAATTCCCAGTTTGCTTTTCTTATATAATCTCAAGCAGGTTATTAATTTCACATTTTTATTCACATACTAAAACATTTCCCTGCATAGCTTGAGAGACAGATTTGTTTACTTAATGCAGCAAAGCATTGAGTGTAAGGATGTGTGACAGTTTATTCTAATTTGCTCATTGCTTCATGGGCATCTTCAGTCAGTTAACTTGATCCTAGTTTCTGCAGGAATGCTCACATTAGGGAACATCCAACGTTGTATGGCTCTGCATGGGTTTGTGGTATTACTTGGCTAGACAGATAAAACAGAGTAGTGTTGATTTGCTGCTTGGAGGATGCATCTTATTACTTAAACGGTTCATTTACACCAGCCACTGGTGGATTGCTTCTTGCCCCTGAGCCCTCTCAAGCTGTTTTACTTCTGTAACATGCCCCTTTCCCCACAATCTCTTGATGTCTTTTTTTTTTTTTCTAACATTTCTTATAAAATCTCATTTTCTCCATGAAACCTCTCTAGGTTTAGAGAAACAAAAGGGGCATGTTACATTCCCACACAAATGTGCATAATTGTATTAGTAAGCATTCCATTATTTAAGTGTATTACCGAATATTCTTTATCTCTTGGAATACAGGGATGATGTTTCTCTGTGTCAGGCTGTATTGTTTTACTTTCAGCATTGAGATAAATGAGAAAGAGTGATTATCTAATTTCTTAGTTGGTCACATTTTATCTCCTTACTGAGAAATACGTTCAGGATTGCATCAGAAGATGTCATTGAAGACCTTATGCCCAGATTTTCAAAAGATCCTTGTTGTTGCCTTAAGCAGTTCCAGAAGTAGCAGCACTGCGTTTTACTAGACTCAGGTCTTTGTTTCCCTTTTGTACCACTTTCTAGACATTCATGAATTCCCAGGATGTCATGTTCAAGTTACAAAATGCCTGCCTTCTTATTTATCAAGAGTCACATTGGCCATTGTTGCCACGTGTCCTTTTGATACCGGAGAATACTGTGAATAGTGCCTGAGCTAGTGATAAAGTTGAATTCCATGAATTCTCATGAATCCCTGCCTTTTATTATACAGAGAAATAAGCAAAGGGTTTTAAGTATCATGGAATATTATAAGCAACTTTCTAGCAAAGCAATGTTTATGCTTTCTGTTAGGATTTCCTTATCAAGATACAATATGGTATAATGAAAAATATTTTACATTATAAATTAAAAACAAAACTTTGGTTCTTGTCTCGGTCTTTCATTTACCCAGCCTTGAGCAAATAATATAACCTGTAGGGATTAGCTTTCTATTCTTACAATGAGAAGAATAAGCTCTGTTTACCATTGTTTACTGTGGAAACCAGTTATTTAATTGGGCTTGTGAAGCACTCTTTTTACCAAAAAGGAGATAATAAGAATATGATATGAAATAATGTAAACTTTATTCAAAGACAATGTTACTGGTAATTTCCTTCTATGTAGTCTGCTCTTTTTAAGGGTGATCTATGCATGGTAATAACATAATTCTACCAATATATTTTTTTACCTACAAATGATATTTGGCAAGAAATCAAAGATTTTATGCACCACAGAGAATGTTTATTGCAGTTAAGTAAACCAGCTGTGGACTTCTGATCAGTACTTCAGTGTTTAGATTTTTTCACTTTCATTTTGGCTACATTCTGCCAGTCAACTCGGAGTTCCTTACTCTTCATATAAGGAAGGAAAATGAACAACTGGTAAGACATTTGATGTGTCATTCTGATGAACTTTAGAATGCTTAATATCATCTTGTTTAATTTCATGTTTCATAAAAGCTTCTCAGTTGCAGGATCAATTACTCTCAATTTCCACATCAATCAGTCCAGATGGTTCTCATTATTTGCTAAGGATAGCCACAAATTGAAATTTTTGAACCCATGATGCATATTGTGTTAATCCTTGATATGGAAGGGTCCCTCTGCAGAATAATAAGTGGAACTGAAAAGGTGTATTTTATATTCACAAGCCAAATACATTTAAAGATTGAAAAAAACCCTTTATTGTTATACCCAGATAAACATGAAAAAACACAGTCTTCAGAAAAATCATCATTTCACTTAGGTATTCATTGCAGAAATAAGAACATAATTTCTTTTCTGATTCTACATTGAATTTTGATTGGAAGGAAAAAAAAACCCTCAGGATTGTTTTGTATTGCAGAATAAGCTATAACTTCTTCTGTAAATGCTATTCATTGTTAGACTAAAAATGTGAGTTATATTTCTTTATATTTGAGACAATTCCTTTATTGTCAGTTTTTCCTGAACTTAACTCATAGCTAGAATGTATTCTAATTTGGACAGTTTAAAATATAACAGGTACAGAATAATAATTTTACTTATTTAGTTAAAACTGGTAAACCAGTAAAACTGGTTTCCAAATGGAAAAGGATATCAACCTAATTGCAACTCCCAGTGAACTCTGGGAGTTGGTGATGGACAGGGAAGCCTGGTGTGCTGTGATTCATGGGGTCACAAAGAGTCAGACAGGACTGAGCAAATGAACTGAACTGAACTGAACTGAATATAACAACATGGTACATTTGGAAAATAAATCTATTTATTCTTAAAGTTATTAATATATTCATGGGGGAAAGATAAAACTTTCTTGAATGTTCAAACAGTAATGGAAATTCAAAAGAGACAAATAATAATAACTGATGGGTCATAATAATTCCAGGAGGGTCAAATCATTAAAAGGATATGACAGTTGTAAATATGTGTGCTTTCTAACATTGGAGTACCTAGTATTTAAAGAAAATGGTAAAATAAATGAAGGGAAATGTTCAACAGACTCCTCTGTCCATGAAATTCTGCAGATAAAACCACTGGAACTAGACTCGATAACCATTCCCTTCTCCAGGGGATCTTCCCAACCCAGGTATCAAATATGGGTCTCCTACTTTGCAGGAGATTCTTTACTGTCTGAGCCACCTGGGAAGCCTCAAGAGTACTGAAGTATTCCTTCTCCAGGGGAAAATAAATGGAGATATAGCTATCAATGCATTGCTTCCCTCATAGCTCAACTGGTAAAGAATCCACCTGCAATGCAGGAGACCTCAGTTCAACTTCCGGATTGGGAAGATCCCCTGGAGAAGGGATAGACTATCCACACCAGTATTCTGGCCTAGAGAATTTCATGGACTGTACATTCCACAAGGTCGCAAAGAGTCTGACATGACTGAATGACTTTCACAGATAAAAATAAAACAGTGGTAAAGGAAGTCAATATCCCATTTTCAACAGTGGATATATTATCCAGACATGAAATTAATAAAAATGTAGATTAGAATAACAACATAGAGCTAAATTTAATAGACATACATAGAATATTCCATCCAATAGCACTAGGTTTCTATGAATGTCCTCAAAGTCCATCCATTTTGTTGCAGATGGCAAAATGTTATTCTTTTTAATGGATGAATAGCATTCCAGTGTGTGTGTGTGTGTGTGTGTGTGTGTGTGTGTGTATCTTACCTTCTTTATCCATTCATCTGTTGATGTTTGCTTCCATGTTGTAGCTATTGTAAATAAGCTTGCTATGAACATTGGGTGCAGGTATATTTTTGAATTATTTTCTTCATATTTTTTTTTCTTTTTGATAGATACCCATGAGTGGATTCCTGGGTTATATGGTAGTTTTACTTATAGCTTTTTGAGGAAACTCCATACTGTATTCCATAGTGGCTACACCAATTTCTCTCCCAGCAACAGTGTAGGAGGGTTCTCTTTTCTCCACATCCATGCCAACACTTGTTATTTGTGTTCTTTTTGATGATAGCCATTCTGGGAGATGTGAAGTGATATCTAGTTATGATTTTAATTTGTATTTCTCTCATGATTAATGATACTGAACATCTTTTTAAGTGCCTGTTAGCAATTTGCTTGTCTTCTTTGGAAAAATTCTTTTCAGATCCTGCACCATTTTTTTTTTTTGGGGGACGTTGGTTATTTGAGCTGTTTATATATTTTCAGTATTGACCTATAGCAGTTGTATCATTTGCAAATATTTTCTCCCATTTATTATGTTGTATTTACAAAAGCTTTTAAATTCAGTTAGATCTCATTTGTTTAGTTTCACTTTTGTTTCCTTTGCTTTAGAAGTCATGTACTCCACCCAATGTTGCTACAGTTTATGTTTTCTTCAGCAGTTTTATGATTTTCAGTCTTATGTTTAGGTCTTTATCCCATTTTGAGTTTATTTTTGTATATTATAATAAGAAATGTTCTATTTATATTCTTTTACATGTAGTTGTCTAGTTTTTCAAGGACCACGTACTGAAGAGACTGTCCTTTCTCCATTCATGCCTCCTTTGTCATAAATTCATTGACTGTAAGTGCATGGGCTTATTTCTAGGATCTCATTCTGTTCAACTGATCTGTGTGTCTATTTTTGTTCCAGTCCCATACTGTTTTCATTACTATAGGTTTGTATTCTAATACGAAGTCAGAGAGCATGATTCATCTAGCTCTATTCTTTCTCAAAATTGTTTCAATTATCTGGGGTTTTTCATAATTCCATACAAAATTTAAAATTATCTGATGTAATTCTGTGGAAAATGTACTTAATATTTTGGTAGGGATTACACTGAATCTGTAGATTGCTTGCATTTTAACAATACTAATTCTTCCAATTCAAGAACATGGTGTATCTTTACATCTATCTGTATCTTCTTAAAATTCTTTCATTGGTGTCTTATTATTTTTTGAGTTGAGTTGAGTTCAGTTCATTCACTCAGTCATGTCCCACTCTTTGCGACCCCATGAATCACAGCACGCCAGGCCTCCCTGTCCATCATCAACTCCCGGAGTTCACTCAGACTCACACCCATCGAGTCAGTGATGCCATCCAGCCATTTCATCCTCTGTCATCCCCTTCTCCTCCTGCCCCCAATCACTCCCAGCATCAGAGTCTTTTCTAATGAGTCAACTCTTTGCATGAGGTGGCCAAAGTACTGGAGTTTCTGCGTTAGCATCATTCCTTCCAAAGAAATCCCAGGGCTGATCTTTTCAGAATGGACTGGTTGGATCTCCTTGCAGTCCAAGGGACTCTCAAGAGTCTTCTCCAACACCACAGTTCAAAAGCATCAATTCTTCAGCGCTCAGCCTTCTTCACAGTCCAACTCTCACATCCATACATGACCACTGGAAAAACCATAGCCTTGACGAGACGGACCTTAGTTAGCAAAGTAATGTCTCTGCTTTTGAATATGCTATCTAGGTTGGTCATAACTTTTCTTCCAAGGAGTAAATGTCTTTTAATTTCATGGCTACAGTCACAATCTGCAGTGATTTTGGAGCCCCCCAAAATGAAGTCTGACACTGTTTCCACTGTTTCCCATCTATTTCCCGTGAAGTGATGGGACAGGATGCATTGATCTTTGTTTTCTGAATGTTGAGCTTTAAGCCAACTTTTTTACTCTCCTCTTCCACCTTCAACAAGAGGCTTTTTAGTTCCTCTTCAGTTTCTGCCATAAGGGTGGTGTCATCTGCATATCTGAGGGTTTTGATATTTCTCCTGGCAATCTTGATTCCAGCTTGTGTTTCATCCAGTCCAGCGTTTCTCATGATGTATTCTGCATATAAGTTAAATAAACAGGGTGACAATATACAGCCTTGACGTACTCCTTTTCCTATTAGGAACCAGTCTGTTGTTGTTCCATGTCTAGTTCTAACTGTTGCTTCCTGATCTGCATACAGATTTCTCAAGAGGCAGATCAGGTGGTCTGGTATTCCCATCTCTTTCAGAATTTTCCACAGTTTATTGTGATCCACACAGTCAAAAGCTTTGGCATAGTCAATGAGGCAGAAATAGATGTTTTTCTGGAACTCTCTTGCTTTTTCCATGATCCAGCAGATGTTGGCAATTTGATCTCTGGTTCCTCTGCCTTTTCTAAAGCCAGCTTGAACATCAGGGAGTTCACGGTTCACGTATTGTTGAAGCCTGGCTTGGAGAATTTTGAGCATTACTTTACTAGTATGTGAGATGAGTGCAATTGTGCAGTAGTTGGAGCATTCTTTGGCATTGCTTTCTTTGGAATTGGGATGAAAACTGACCTTTTCCAGTCCTGTGGCCACTGCTGAGTTTTCCAGATTTGCTGGCATATTGAGTGTAGCACTTTCACAGGATCATCTTTCAATATTTGAAACAGCTCAACTGGAATTCCATCACCTCCACTAGCTTTGTTCGTAGTGATGCTTTCTAAAGCCCACTTGACTTCACATTCCAGGATGTCTGGCTCTAGATTAGTGATCACACCATCATGATTATCTGGGTTGTGAGATCTTTTTTGTACAGTTCTTCTGTGTATTCTTGCCACCTCTTCCTAATATCTTCTCCTTTTGTTAGGTCCATACCATTTCTGCCCTTTGTTGAGCCCATCTTTGCATGAAATATTCCCTTTGTTTCTCTAATTTTCTTGAAGAGATTTCTAGTCTTTCCCGTTCTGTTGTTTTCCTCTATTTCTTTGCATTGATCGTTGAAGAAGGCTTTCTTATATGTTTTTGCTATTCTTTGGAACTCTGCATTCAGATGCTTATATCTTTCCTTTTCTCTTTTGCTTTTCACCTCTCTTCTTTTCACAGCTATTTGTAAGGCCTCCGCAGACAGCCATTTTGCTTTTTTTGTATTTCTTTGCCATGGGGATGGTCTTGATCCCTGTCTCATGTACAATGTCAGGAACCTCATTCCATACTTCATCAGGCACTCTATCTATCAGATCTAGGCCCTTAAATCTATTTCTCACTTCCCCTGTATAATCATAAGGGATTTTATTTAGGTCATACATTAATGGTCTAGTGGTTTCCCCTACTTTCTTCAATATAAGTCTGAATTTGGCAATAAGGAGTTCATGATCTGAGCCACAGGCAGCTCCTGGTCTTGTTTTTGTTGACTGTATAGAGCTTCTCCATGTTTGGCTGCAAAGAATATAATCAATCTGATTTCAGTGTTGACCATCTGGTGATGTCCATGTGAAGAGTCTTCTCTTCTGTTGGAAGAGAGTGTTAGCTATGACCAGTGCATTTTCTTGGCAAAACTCTACTAGTCTTTGACCTGCTTCATTCCACATTCCAAGGCCAAATTTGCCTCTTACTCCAGGAGTTTCTTGACTTCCTATTTTTGCATTCCAGACCCTTAGAATGAAAAGGACACCTTTTTTGACTGTATAGAGCTTCTCCATCTTTGGCTGCAAAGAATATAATCAATCTGATTTCGGTGTTGACCATCTGGTGATGTCCATGTGAAGAGTCTTCTCTTCTGTTGGAAGAGAGTGTTAGCTATGACCAGTGCATTTTCTTGGCAAAACTCTACTAGTCTTTACCTGCTTCATTCCACATTCCAAGGCCAAATTTGCCTCTTACTCCAGGAGTTTCTTGACTTCCTATTTTTGCATTCCAGACCCTTAGAATGAAAAGGACACCTTTTTTGGGTGTGAGTTCTAAAAGGTCTTGTATCTCTTCATAGAACCATTCAACTTTAGCTTCTTCATTGTTACTGGTTGAGGCATAGACTTGGCTTACTGTGATATTGAATGGTTTGCCTTGGAGATGTACAGAGATCATTCTGTTGTTTTTGAGATTGCATCCAAGTACTGCATTTCGGACTCTTTTGTTGACCATGATGGCTACTCCATTTCTTCTGAGGGATTCCTGCCCACAGTAGTAGATATAATGATCATCTGAGTTAAATTCACCCATTCCAGTCCATTTTAGTTTGCTGATTCCTAGAATGTCGATGTTCACCCTTGCCATCTCTTGTTTGACCACTTCCAATTTGCCTTGATTCATGGACCTGACATTCCAGGTTCCTATGCAATATTGCTCTTTACAGCATCGGACCTTGCTTCTATCACCAGTCACATCCATAACTGGGTATTGTTTTTGCTTTAGCTCCATCCCTTCACTCTTTCTGGAGTTATTTCTCCACTGATCTCCAGTAGCATATTGGGCACCTACTGACCTGAGGAGTTCCTCTTTCAGTATCCTATCATTTTGCCTTTTCATGCTGTTCATGGGATTCTCAAGGCAAGAATACTGAAGTGGTTTGCCATTCCCTTCTCCAGTGGACCACATTCTGTCAGACCTGTCCACCATTACCCACCCATCTTGGGTTGTCCTGCAGGCATGGCTTAGTTTCATTGAGTTAGACAAGGGTGTGGTCCTAGTGTGATTAGATTGACTAGTTTTCTGTGAGTATGGTTTCAGTGTGTCTGCCCTCTGATGCCTTCTTGTAACAGCTACCATCTTACTTGGGTTTCTCTTACCTTGGGCGTGGGGTATCTCTTCATGGCTGCTCCAGCAAAGCGCAGCTGCTGCTTCTTACCTTGGATGAGAGGTATGTCTCACCACTGCCTTTCCTAACCTTCACCATGGGATAGCTCCTCTAGGTCCTCCTGTGCCTGTGCAGCCACCCCTGTATCCATCAACCATACCTAATTAATTGGGTGCTAAGAGCTTTTTGATGACATCTTTAGTATTTTCTTTGTATGGTACCATATCATCTGCCAACAGTAACAGTTTAACTTCTTCCTTACCAATTTGGATTCTTTTTCTTTCTTTTGCTTTTCTGATTGCTGAGGATAGGACTTTTATCCTCTAATACTATGTTGAATAAAAGTAGGAGTGGGCATTTTGAAAAAGTTGGCTTAAAACTCAACATTCAGAAAACTAGATCATACCATCTGGTCCCATCAGTTCATGGAAAATAGATGGGGAAACAGTGGAAACAGTGGCAGACTTTATTTTGGGGGGCTCTGAAGTCACTAATGGCACCCCACTCCAGTGTTCTTGCCTGGAGAATCCCAGGGATAGGGGACTCTGCTGGGCTGCCATCTATGGGGTTGCACAGAGTCAGACATGACTGAAGCAAATTAGCAGCAGTAGCAGTAGCAAAGTAACTACAGATATTGACTGCAGCCATGAAATTAACATACTTGCTCTTTGGAAGAAAAGTTTTGACCAACCTAGACAGCATATTAAAAAGTAGATATGTTACTTTGCCAACAAAGGTCCGTCTAGTCAAGCCTATGGTTTTTCCAGTGGTCATGTATGGATGTGAGAGTTGGACTGTGAAGAAGGGTGAGCACCGAAGAATTGATGCTTTGAACTGTGGTATTGGAGAAGACTCTTGAGAGTCCCTTGGACTGCAAGGAGATCCAACCTGTCCATCCTACAGGAAATCAGTCCTGAATGTTCACTGAAAGGACTGATGCTGAAGCTAAAACTCCAACACTTTGGCCACCTGATGCAAACAACTGACTCATTTGAAAAGACCTGGATGCTCAGAAAGATTGAGGGTTGGAGGAAAAGGGGATGATGGAGGATGAGATGGTTGGATGGCATCACTGACCAATGGACATGAGTTGAGTAAACTCCCAGGAATTGGTGATGGACAGGGAGGCATGCTGCAGTCCATGGGGTGGCAAGAGTCAGACAGGACTGAGCGACTGAACTGACTGGGTATTTTGATAAGAGCTGAGGATCTAAAATTGAATGTGAACTTGACCTGAGGGAGGCACAGTAAACAAGATAAAAAATGTTGCTAAGTCTGCTGCTGCTAAGTCGCTTCAGTCGTGTCTGACTCTGTGCAACCGCAGAGACGGCAGCCCACCAGGCTCCTCTGTCCCTGGGATTCTCTAGGCAAGAACACTGGAGTGAGTTGCCATTTCCTTCTCCAATGCATGTAAGGAAAAGTGAAAGTGAAGTCGCTCAGTCGTGTCTGACTCTTTGTGACCCCATGGACCGCAGCCTACCAAGCTCCTCTGTCCATGGGATTTTCCAGGCGAGAGTACTGGAGTGGATTGCCATTGCCTTCTCCAAGATAACAAAGGGAAAATAATAAAAAGACTATGAAGAAAATAATAAAAGAAGATTATGATGTTGAAGCTCCAATGCTTTGGCCACCTGATGCATATAGCTGACTCATTGGAAGATCTGATGCTGGGGAAGACTGACAGTAGAAGGTGAGGGCGATGGAGGAGGATTGGATGACATCACTGATTCAATGGACGTGTACTTGGGCACACACTGGGAGGTGATGAGGGACAGGGAAGCCTGGCATGCTGCATTCCATGGGGCCGGGAAGAGTCAGACACCAGTTGGCAACTGAACGACATGAGGGTAATAAACAGAAGCTATAGCTGGTAATCAGGGAAACTATTTTCATCAATTAATTAAGATGTTTTAGGGAGTTTTTCAGCTGAAATTTCAGAGTAAGTAATTGAACTATACAAAGGACCAGGAAAAGTTTATTCTAAAGGGAGAGAATGATAATCACACAAGCCAAGAGGTAGAAAAAGGGTTGGTATATCCAAAGATTTACAAAGTGATTAAGAAAGTTTGAGGTATGATAAATATGGGCTAAATTTGTCCCTCCAAAATTCAGATTTTTAAATCCTAACCCCTAGTCGGATTCTATTAGGAGGTGCGGCCTTTGAGAAATAATTAGATGATGAAGGTGGAGCCCCAATGAATGAGATTAGTGCCATTGGGAAGAGACAGAGGAGAGGTCTCTTCCTCTCTGCTTTCTGCCATGTGACGGCATGATCAGAAGTCAACACAAGATGATCACCTGCAAAAGCAGAAGCAGGTTCTTACCAAAACTCAACCATACTAGAACCCTGATTTCAGAATTACCAGCATCTTGACACAATAAAAATTAACTTCTATTGTTTAATCAACTCAGTCTAATTTGTTATAGCAACCTGAACTGTCTAACACAGTAAGTAAGAAAGAAAGAAGTTGTATGACTTGTGCTTGGAATGAGGTAGACAGGAAAATATAAAAGCTGGGTCTGTGTCATCATAAAGGAGTTAGTTTTTCTTTTTCTATTAGCAACAGAAAGGTAATCAAGGAATCAAAGCAGAGTGTAAGGAATGAAGAGTCAGATCTTATATACTTTTATCAAAATTCTGCTCTAACTTCTGTGATTGTAGATAACTGAGGAAGAAGCTGAGATGTAGGAAAGCAAATAGGTAGATTCAGATGTGTTGTCATGGTTTGGAGGAGAGATAGGGTGGCTTTGGTAGAGTTAACAGTAGAGAAAGAGAGAAATGGAAATTTGGGGATATAAATAATGATGGACAAAGAAGAATATAGATTGGCCTCAGGTTTGGGGCAAGAGTTTCACAGGCACACTGTGGTGCCATTTATTGAAATAAAAAACTATTCAAGGAATTATATTTCAATTTCAGACATACTAAGTTTGAGATTTCTTTTAGATATCCAGGAGATTTTAAGTGGGAGATTGGATGTATAGATAAAGTATTAAATTTGTAATAATCTTTCTTTAAATGATCTTAGATGAATATTAGATAAATGAGTTGAGATACAGTGAAAGTTATGACCAACCTAGATAACATATTCAAAAGCAGAGACATTACTTTCCCCACAAAGGTCCATCTAGTCATTATGGCTGTGAGATTTGGACTGTGAAGAAAGCTGAGAGCCGAAGAATTGATGCTTTTGAACTGTGGTGTTGGAAAAGACTCTTGAGATTCCCTTGGACTGCACAGAGATCCAACCAGTCCATTCTAAAGGAGATCAGTCCTGGGTGTTCTTTGGAAGGAATGATGCTAAAGCTGAAACTCCAGTACTTTGGCCACCTCATGCAAAGAGTTGACTCATTGGAAAAGACTCTGATGCTGGGAGGGATTGCAGGCAGGAGGAGAAGGGGACAACAGAGGATGGGATGGCCGGATGGCATCACCAACTCAATGGATGGATGTGAGTCTGAGTGAACTCCAGGAGCTGATGTTGGACAGGGAGGCCTGGTGTGCTATAATTCATAGGGTTGCAAAGAGTTGGACATGACTGAGTGCCTGAACTGAATTGAACAGTGAAAGGTTCCATTAAACTTATATGATTTCATATTATGGTCTTTCCTCTTTGTTATCTATGTGACTAGAGTGAGTGACAAAAGTTTCTTTGAGGTTGTTTTCTTATCTGTGCAGTGATGATAAGAATAATACCTACTTGATAAGCATAATGTGAAAATTAAGTAAAATTACTCATGAAGTAGCTCTAATGTTTCCCATGGACGGAGAAGCCTAGTAGGTTACAGTCCACAGGGTCGCAAAGAGTCGGACACAACTGAGTGACTTCACCTCACCTCACCTCAGCTCTAATGTTGAAGTTTATAAAATTAAATTTTGTGGGAATCTAAATAAATATGCATTGTCTCCCAATTAGTTTTCCCATTTTTGAATAAAGAGTCATAGGAAGATATCCTATATCCACTTATCTATTCTATAATGTCTTAATGTGAAACCATCTCATTTTCCCCCATAATTTTAAATATAAGAACCTAAGAATGAATACCTTGTTCACCACATACAGCCAGGTAAAACTATCACCACAGATCTGAATTATAACACTGTGTTACACTGATTTAAAGATTTAGCCATTTATAAACACCTTTAACCTATTCCCATCTATGTGGCTATAAATATGTTATATATTCTGGGAAGCAGAATTTTCATAGTTGTTTGCTGTAGAGCTTTTGTGAAAAACGAATATATATTCACTGTCACAGAAAATCACAATTTAGAACTTCTCTTGCTCCTTGACAGTTTTATTTAAGGTATTACTGAAAAATAAAACAAAAACTTAAAGGTGAAAGAAAAATAACTGCTTTGATAAATTAAGAAATAATTTATATTAGTCAACACTACCTGAAAGAAAAAAAAGGGTTCAACAGAAGTAACAGTTCATAATAAATTTCAGTGAAGAGACAGGCACTTGAAAAAGGACTCTGTAAGAATTGATATTTTCTTTTCTTCTGAATCTGAGAGATTTGCTGTCTTTGTAAAACACTAGAGCCTCTTTGATTTTGACTCATTTGTAACTCACAATTTCAGCTTAGTTGTACATGAGATCTCATGCATTTTTGTCCAGAAAGCAGAAGATATTTTCTATCATAGAAAACTAATGTCTTTGAAGGGATGCCAGAACTTCAATTAGGTGTAGTGTTTTCAGTAAGTAAGACCACCTCTCTGTGATACAAAGGATTTAAGATTTATTTGGATTAAATCATGCCACAGGCTAGCATTCTCTAAGGTTTATTAAAGATGATAATTCTTTTCCATAACATCAGACAGCATATCTTCTAAAAAATGGTGTAAGATTTTCTGCTAAATATGGGGCATTTTTGGTCACACATATTTGAAAGCCAACTTCCAAGGAGACTATTCATTTTCTTTGCACAAAATAATCTTTTAGGCCTGTATGTTGAAATCATTCTTCAGAAGTCAAAATATTACTTGTGTTAGGTATTCCTTTTCCTTGCCCAGAAGTCCAAGGGTTAAGTAGAAGTTTGTATAAGCAGTTGTGCACCTCTCTCCAGAAAATGAGAGGAAACAATTTTTAGTATTTTTATTGTTGCTTAGTTGCTCAGTCATGTCCAACTCTTCTACAAGCCCATGAACTGCAACCTGCCAAGCGCCTCTGTCCATGGATTTCAGTATTACTTAAAATTAAATGTTTTAGTCCTATAATTAAAATTGAATATGCTAATTACTTGTCACTTACTAATATCCCTTCTGAACTCCTGAGTTTCTCAGTAATCTGTGAAGATCCTGAAACATTTTTGCATTAAAGTTCTGAGTGATTTGCAGATTAATACACCATAACCTATCATTAGGCAGAGTCATCTGTCCGGTAGCTTCTCTTATGACTTTTCTCCATTTTCATGAAGAAGAAGGATGAAAAAATCTCCAGCTTTCCTTGAGGATGGACTCAAATCAACAATCGGTCATGATCAACGTTACTGTCCTAACTACCTTGGTGTAAGAAATCTTTTTGTGCACTTTACTGTCTATTCAAAGATAAGAAAAAAGTGAAAGATTGTCTTTCAGACAAATTAGGGTGTTTGAAATGCCAAGTCATTGCCTTTGGCATCCTGAAATGCCTCACAAAATTAAAAGGTTTATGAATAATGCTTTATGCAGTTGGTTGGAATAAAAGGTAGGTTATTCACTTACCTCGATATAATTCAGATACATCCCATGAACATGATTATACAGATACTTATTTGGATTTTTCTCAATCAGTCATTGTTTGCCTCAGGTGTACTTCTACCTCAGCCCACTCTGTGTGCAACTGCTTGCTGTCATCTTCTGAAGTGTGAAGTGTCAGTCCCTCAGTCATTTCCGACTCTTTTTGACCCCATGGACTGTAAACCCACTAGGACCCTCTGTCTGTGGAATTCTCCAGGCAAGAATCCTGGAGAGGGTACCCATTTCCTTCTCTAGGGGATCTTCCCACCCAGGGATCAGTGTGGGCAGATTCTTAACCATCTGAGCCACCAAGGAAGCCCTGTCATCTAACTCCCCTTTTTTCTGCCAGTGTTGCTTTAATGGCTTCATTTAACTTATTCATCTACATACTGCTTTGCCTTTTGGCTCACTGCCTGTTTTCTTCTTGCCTTAGAAACCTTGGCTAAATAATTAGTATATTAACCTCATTAGGCCTTAAGATCTCTCACAATCCCTTGGACATCCAATATTTCTGAGCACCCACTTTCTTTACTGCTCTTTTCTTATTCTTCCTCACTGCTATCACAATAAAAGGTGGAGAGTCTAGACATTTTCTCTGTGCTAAAATAAACCTAAAATTTGCAATAGATCTACAAGTGTTTTCATTAATAGTGACTCTTGATTAATTTAGAAAATGATGGTAAACCATATAGATGTGTATGCATGTATGTATATACTTTTTATCTTGTCCTCTGTACAGAGAGATTGATTAAATATTTAAATAAACATCATTTTTATAAAAGAGAGTGTGAGAGTTAAAAGCCTAGTGTGCAAAGTAGAACTACATATTCATGACTTGGACTCTTCCCTACACAATTCCTTAAAGAATTGCTTAATTGCTAATTGTTTCTGTCTTCTCTGCCAAAAAGACTAATATTTGGATTTACAATGAAAAGGAAAAACCTTGCTAAGGGAAAATGGAATTTCTTTAGGAGGTAACTATAGAGCATCCTGCAGGGAGAGTGAATCAGATTAAAACAGTCACTGTAGGAATTTCCTTGTTAGAGACTATCCAGCCTGACCTTGAGGGAAAATGTATCTCTTTTGCTGCTTTGTTTCTTGTCTCTAAGACTATGCCAGTTGCCACCTTAGTAAAACTATTACCCATTCCAAGAACTTGCCTCTCACAGGTGAAACCATCTATTGTGGTTGATCTTCATGACTCAATTACATTGCATTTGGATTCTTCTTCAGAGAATAACAACTCTGTTATATATATATATATATATTTTTTTTTTTTTTTTTTTTTCTGTTCAAAATTCTGTTAAGTGCCTAAGTTCAAAAGTGGTCTCCATTTGGGGCAAATATAATCTGTCCTCTGTGTCTGCTCACTAGACTTTGCAGACATAGTCAATGTCTGATTTTCTTTTGGATCAGAGCCTTATCTCTGGCACTTTTAGTTCAGCTCTTAAATTTTTATTTCCATCCCTGCAATGCCTCTCAAATCAATTTTGAAATCTAGGTGGGTAGAGACCATGAGATTTTTAGTACACAGTTCTTGTGCTCAGCTTAATCATTTCCTAGGAATCTGATTACTTTACAAATGCAATTGTAAAATTGTTGTCAGTTATTTCTGATAAAATGTGAAAAACAACAAATGTAACTGTTCAGACTATTACATCAAAGACCCCTAATGAACTAAGCCTCCTCATACTTACAGCTTTGTACAATCCTCTTCCACAGTGACTTTCTAGAAACTTAATAAGTGATACCTAATTTGGGCCAAATTGAAATGGCACTCCTGCTGTGTAAGAAAATTTTCCTGCTAGAGAGGACAAGTGGAGAGGAAAAAAAAACTTCCCAGATGATAGCATCAGTGAACCACCAGACATTTAAGATATCACTTTGGACCATTTAGGCAAGACTTAGAATCCCATACTACCAATCCCAACTCAAATTACCAAACTGTGAAATTTTGTTTGAGGAAACTGTTTTACAGTTGTTTTTTATATAGCAATGTGTATTGAAATGATAAAAAATAAGGATAGACATAAGATATTGTTTCAAAAAATGAACAGATAAGTATTTTATAAAAATGTAGATTATCCTGATGACATCACAAAGATATACTGGAATTATTAGGACACAATATTTGGGTATTGATTAGAAAAATTAGTGATTATTGGAGACCAACATACAGTTACTTATGCCATGGGTTTCACACTATCTTACTTACTTTGTTTCAATTAAAAACAAGATGTTGCTGTCAACAGTATATCTGAGGTATTTTGCAAGGACTCTCAGATGATTTTCATGTATCAAATGGAGATATCTAAGTTGGGGTCAACAGAAAAGGTATATTGCTCTCAAATTGAATAATGTACTTAAATGTGTTTACTAGTAAGTGGAAACCAACTTGATTTAATGTTTACTCTAGTGTGTGATGTCAGATTCTTCCTATAACTCTTTCTCTTTTAAAGTCAATATAGATGACACCGAATGTTGCAAATATCAAATGTATGGATGGTGAAACAGGAGAACAGTAATATGTATAAGAGTGTTACAACCTTAAAATATTGCTACAGATTGAAATAATGACCCAATATGCCATGGTAAAATCTAATGGAATGGAGATATGCATGATTTTGCATTTCTTTATGAAATGTTACTTAATAGTTACACATATTTTAAAAAGTGTATCAGTTTTTGTCAGTAGTGGAATATATATCAGTATGTATTTATTATAGATCTCAACAAGCTATTTTGAACTAGAGATGCTGTGATGGCTGATTTTATATGTATCCTTGACTGGACCAAAAATGGCCAGATACTTGTTTAAACTTATTTCTGGGTGTGTCTGCGAAGGTGTTTCTGAAAGTGATTTGCATTTAAATTGGTGGATGGAGTAAAGCAGATTGCCTTACCAATATAGCTAAGGTATTGTCCAATCCTTGGGAGATCTGAATAGAGCAAAAAGGCAGAGAAATACAGAATTCTCTCTCTCTTTTCCTGACTTCTTGATGTAAAATATCAGTCTTCTTCTCTTGGTCTTACACTTACTGGGACTTAGACTGTCAGCAATCTTGGTTCTCAGAACTTTAGACTTGGACTGCAATGTATACAGTACTGGCTTTCCTGGGTCTCCATCTCACAGACAGCAGAGGCAATGAAGCCCTCTGTAATCAGTTCAGTTCAGTCACTCACTCGTGTCCGACTGTTTGAGAGCCCATGAATCGCAGCACGCCAGACCTCCCTGTCCATCACCAACTCCCAGAGTTCACTCAGACTCACGCCCATTGAGTCCGTGATGCCATCCAGCCATCTCGTCCTCGGTCGTCCCCTTCTCCTCCTGCCCCCAATCCCTCCCAGCATCAGAGTCTTTTCCAATGAGTCAACTCTTCGCATGAAGTGGCCAAAGTACTGGCTTTTCAGCTTTAGCATCATTCCTTCCAAAGAAATCCCAGGGCTGATCTCTTTCAGAATGAACTGGTCGGATCTCCTTGCAGTCCAAGGGAATCTCAAGAGTCTTCTCCAACAGCACAGTTTAAAAGCATCAATTCTTCATCATCAGCTTTCTTCACAGCCCAGCTCTCACATCTATACATGACCACTAGAAAAGTGAGAGGCAATTCCTTATAATAAATCTAAAGCCTTCATTCTAGAAATCATATATCTACATACAAATATGTATATTACATACATATATTATTATATGTAACTGATTATATAATTATGATTGATTGTGCTGTATGTGTTCTCAGTTGCTCAGCTGTGTCCAACTCTTTGCAACTCCATGGACTGTAGTCTGCTAGGCTCCTCTGTCTATGAAATTTTCCAGACAAGAATATTGGAGTGAGTTGCCATTTCCTACTCCAGGGGATATTCCCAATTCAGGGACTGAACCCACATCTCTTGAGTTTCCTGCATTGGCAGGGGGATTGTTTACCACTGTACCACCCAGGGTTCTTCAGAGAAATGGAATGAATGGGAGATATTTTTACCTAACATATTATGTTACTTATGTATAATCACACAGACATGGTATACAAGTTTAGAAAGAGATTTACACTTCTGTTCTCCTCTGCATGTCAGGTAAAATCTAGAATTATAGTATTAATTCTTATTTTATGAAAGGATATATTAAATTATTGTTATACAGGTTCACAATAATTTAAAATGAGCACTTCAAAATTCTTGAGATACTCCTTAGTAGTGGTTATAGGGTTTACAAAAATATATGCCATAAATGTTTGCCATCTTTTGGAATCATTTTATATTTTCAATTGACAAAATCATTATTTGCATTTAAATCTATAAAAAGGAAATGATATATAATTTTTTAAAAGATAATTTTGGGCTCAGCAAAGAAATTTACTTAAGATTATTGTTGCATCTCTTAAGAACGGGCATGTTGAGTTTGCTTTAGGGATCATTTTGTAAGAAATGTTCCTTATACTCCAAGATTAAAAAAAAAAAAAGTTACAGGCATAGCATAAGAAATGACATTCTTACCTTCACACCTGTCTCTAGGTATATTTCACTATTTTGAGAAGTTCTAATTTTCCTGTACTGGAAGAGATTCATGAATCGAAAGGATGTGGACTCTTTGAATGTTCAAAATACCTTCAAACCTTAAGTATTATCAGCTTGTGATGGTAATTATCATCTCACAAGAGTATAATTAGCTTCTTTTAAGAGACATAGTAGAGTCTTTCTGAGTCATCCCAAGACAGAAATTACCCCAATTGCCTGGAGAAATGTTTAGCAATCCACACAGAATTATTCTCAATGAATGGCATATGCCTTACACAGAACGTTTGCCAGAACCATGTAAATTCAGAAATGTGGTGTGTTCTCTGAAACTCTGAAAAGACAGTCTCTGTCCAAAGCCCACAAAAGCAGGTTGTCTGTTCTATTTTCACTTATTTGTAGTCCTTTCATTTTAATTCTCAGATCTATTTATGTCATGTAGAGACCCAGGTCCCTTTTTTTGAGGTATTATTTATTTTTAAATTAATTTTTATTGAAGTACAGTTGCTTTACAATGTTGTGTCAGTTTTCACTGTACAGCAAAATGAGTCAACCTTACATAAACATACATTCCCTTCCTTTTGGACTTTCTTTCCATTTAGTCACCGCAGTGCATTAAGCAGAGTGCCCTGTGCTATACAGTATGTTCTCGTTGGTTATCTATTCTATACATAGTACTAGATGGACCTAGATAATGTCATATAAAGTGAAATAGGTCAGAAAGCGAAAAACTAATATCATATATTGGCACATATATATGGAATCTATAAAATGGTGTTCAGTTCAGTTCAGTTGCTCAGTTGTGTCCGTATAGACTATCCTGTTTGCAAAGCAGAAATAGACACACAGATATAGAGAACAAATATTTGGATACCAAGGAGGGAAGGTGGATGGAGGAATTTGGAGACTGGAATTGACACGTATACACTATTGAAACTGTGTATTAAATAGACAGGCTTCCCTGATGACTCAGTGTTAAAGAACCCACTTGTCAATTCAGGAGATGTGGGTTTGGTCCCTGGGTTGGGAAGATCCCCTGGAGAAGGAAATGGCAACCCTCTCCAGTATTCTAGCCTGGAAAATCCCATTGATGGAATGACTGGGCTACAGTCCAGGGGACTGCAAAAGAGTTGAACATGACTTAAAAATGGAACAATATAAAATAGCTTAGTAATGAGACCCAGATCTCTTTGATCATACCAAAAGCTCCACGGTCAAATCCCTTTGCTATGTTTTGTAATAATGACCCAAGGAAATTCCTTTGAAATACCATCTCGTTTAGAATAAATTACACATCCCATTGCCTATATCACATTTTGAATAGTACTATTTTCAGTTTTTAACTTGCCACACAACAGAACATGGCAATTTAACAATTTAGATAAACTATTTTGCAGAAGCACTTAAACTCAAATTGATTAAACAACTCCATAAATTTTCAAATTTTAAGGAATGCTCTTAGTCATGTTTTATTTTCATTTATACTCACACGGGCAAGTAGATGTGCCACCTCATCCTAACAAGTATCAAGGTTCCAATATACATTTAACTGTTTATAAGCAGAATGCCATTTAATTATATCCTAATAATTTCCCCAATTTTTTTTTTTTTGCCATCATTTAAGATAGAGTCAAGACATTTTTCAATTAGGATGAAAATGTCTGTTTTTATCAATTGCTAAAACATATAATGGTTAATAGAGATTTTTATTTCACATATAACAATACAGTGAGTCCACAGTGGTGAGGCATTTTATAAATATAACTAAAAATGAAAAATATTGAGTTTGACATCAAAGTATCAAAATAAAAAATAAAGATAATCTATCAATTCAGATATTTTCTTTAAGAATACTAAAATGTCCATAACGTCTTCACAGAGAATTACCTGAGTCTAAGAATAAAGACTCTTTCCCAAGGTGAACCTATTTTTGGCTTACCAAGATTTTGCATGCCTGATGTCATTTCATTCATGTCTAACTCTTTGTGACCCCATGGACTGTAGCCTACCAGGCTCCTCTGTCCATGGGATTCTCCAGGCAGGAATACCCCAACCAGTGGGTTGCCGTGACCTCCTCCAAGGGATCTTCCCAACCCAGGGACTGAACTGAAGTCTTTTATGTCTCCCGCATTGGCAGGCAAGTTCTTTACCACTAGCACCAGCCGGTAGTATTTAATTGTTTCAGAGTTTTGTTAGAATCAGAGAGATACTGAAAACTATTGTCCAAGGGAGAGATGGGTTGCATGCCTGATGTCATTTCATTCATGTCTAACTCTTTGTGACCCCATGGACTATAGCCTACCAGACTCCTCTGTCCATGGGATTCTCCAGGCAGGAATACTGGAATGGGTTGCCGTGACCTCCTCCAAGGGATCTTCCCAACCCAGGGACTGAACTGAAGTCTCTTATATCTCCCGCATTGGCAGGCAAGTTCTTTACCACTAGCACCAGCCAGTAGTATTTAATTGTTTCAGAGTTTTGTTAGAATCAGAGAGATACTGAAAACTATTGTCCAAGGGAGAGATGGCAATGCTTGTTGACTCTGCTCTCAACCCAAGTGAAATTGCTATGCTTTGAGTAGAAAGAAGTTTAGACTTCTCTTTTAATTCTAACTAAGCTTGTTAGTCTTATTTACTGCTTGTTTGGTTGATAAACATTAAGTATATGGTGTATTATTTAATAATTATTTGGTATACCTCTCAAATTCCAAAGGTTTACAGGGAAAATAGTAAGATTAAAGGAGGAAACAGACAGAACAGGCTCCATCTTGAAAGCAGGACTCCATCTTGGGCCAAACTGTGGAATTTGAGCTATATGTCCAGTATCTATGGAAACAACTGGAAAACCAGGCCTCTAGAAGGAAGAACCCCAGGGCTCGTACCTAGACTCTCCATTGCCTAAAAGAATGCCCTAATTATCTGTGTAACAGAATAGAATCATACATTCTATTATGCTTATTGGGGTATGACTACAGGCCTACTGATAATTGTCCACTGTTAACTACCTAGGCTTAAGGTATATGAACCATGGGTAACTTTGATTGCATCTTTCCTTTTCTTTTTTCAGACTAGTTTCAGGGAATTTAGGGAGGTGGGTTTGGGAAGGTACACTTAGGGTATATAAGGTTTTCACAAAAACTGGTCAGGGTTCTTGGCTAAGAGGAGACTCTGCTTTGGGCCCACTGGTGTAATAAACTGTACTCCACTATCTGCATTGAACTTTTGAGTGAGTTTTTTTCCCAGAGACATGGCTACAACAAGGTAATAGTTGGTAGTATGAAGATATTAGGTGGGGAGAAAGAATCCCAAGATATGATAAAGTCCAGTAAGACATACCTGGGGCCCTTTTAAACAGCAGGAAAAAAGTTAATGGCATATTTGTACTGCTCCAGACTGTATTGATTTGATGTACAGTAGAATTGGTATCTACTAACTGAAAAGGATTTTTAAGTCTGAGACCTTTCTTCATTACAATCTCAAAGAAAGGTAATGCCAAAAATGCTCACACTACCGCACAATAGCACTCATCTCACACACTAGCAAAATAATGCTCAAAATTCACCAAGCCAGGCTTCAGCAGTAAGTGAACCATGAACTTCCAGATGTTCAAGCTGGTTTTAGAAAAGGCAGAGGAACCAGAGATCAAATTGCCAACATCTAATGGATCATGGAAAAAGCAAGAGAGTTCCAGAAAAACATCTATTTCTGCTCTATTGACTATGCCAAAGCCTTTGACTGTGTGGATCACAGTAAATTGCAGAAAATTCTGAAAGAGATGGGAATACCAGACCACCTGACCTGCCTCTTGAGAAACCTATATGCAGGTCAGGAAGCAACAGTTAGAACTGGACATGGAACAACAGACTGGTTCCAAATAGGGAACGGAGTACATCAAGGCTGTATATTGTCACCCTGCTTATTTAACTTATATGCAGAGTACATCATGAGAAATGCTGGGCTGGAAGAAACACCAGCTAGAATCAAGATTGCTGGGAGAAATATCAATAACCTCAGATATGCAGATGACACCACCCTTATGGCAGAAAGTGAAGAGGAACTAAAAAGCCTCTTGATGAAAGTGAAAGTGGAGAGTGAAAAAGTTGGCTTAAAGCTCAACATTCAGAAAATGAAGATCATGGCATCTGGTTCCATCACTTCATGGCAGATAGATGGGAAAACAACGGAAACAGTGAGAGCCTTTATTTTCTTGGACTCCAAAATCACTGCGGACAGTGAATGCAGCCATGAAATTTAAAAATGCTTGCTCCTTGGAAAAAAAGCTATGACAAACCTAGACAGCATATTAAAAAGCAGAGACATTACTTTTTCCACAAAGGTCTGTCTAGTCAAGGCTATGGTTTTTCCAGTAGTCATGTATGGATGTGAAAGTTGGACTATAAAGAAAGCTGAATCCCGAAGAATTGATGCTTTTGAACTGTGGTGTTGGAGAAGATTCTTGAGAGTCCCTTGGACTACAAGGAGATCCAACAAGTGTATCCTAAAGGAGACCAGTCCTGAATATTCATTGGAAGGACTGATGTTGAAGCTGAAACTCCAATATTTCCGCCACCTGATGTGAAGACCTGACTCATTTGAAAAGACCCTGATGCTGGGNACTGATGTTGAAGCTGAAACTCCAATATTTCCGCCACCTGATGTGAAGACCTGACTCATTTGAAAAGACCCTGATGCTGGGTGATTAAGGGCAGGAGGAGAAGGGGACAACAGAGGATGAGATGGTTGGATAGCATCACCGACTCAATGAACATGAATTTGAGTAAGCTCTGGGAGTTGGTGATGGACAGGGAGGCCTGGCATGCTGTGCTTTATGGAGTTGCAAAGAGTTGGACATGACTGAACGACTGAATGAACTGAACCTTTTCTTCACTTCCAATATCCCTATTGAAAAAAATGACATTTATTTTGCCCCATTACCACTGGAATCCCCACATTAAAAAGAAAAATAAATTCCTTTAGATTCAGATGTTGAAAGGATATGATAAATGTTATCACAGAAGATATGAGGGATTAATAGATATTTCTGATCATTACTGAATGTTTTGCACAGCATAACACATTCCCATCAGGACTGTTGCTGCTGCTGCTGCATCGCTTCAGTCGTGTCCAACTCTGTGTGACCACATAGACAGCTTCCCACCAGGTTCACCGGTCCCTGGGATTCTCCAGGCAGGAACACTGGAGTGGGTTGCCATTTCCTTCTCCAGTGCATGAAATTGAAAAGTGAAAGTGAAGTTGCTCCGCAGTGTCCTACTCTTAGCGACCTCATGGACTGCAGCCTATCAGGCTCCTCCGTCCATTGGTACCTGTGATTTAAAGTAGAAATTCTCAAGATAAGGCTGAGGGGAACAAGGACTACTCCAGTTCTAGGAAGGTAGATGCCCCAGGTAGGGAATCATTACACGTAACCTGTTTTGGCTAAATAAACTATGATTAACAGGGAATACATATTTTACTTTTTAATCAGCTTTTTCTTGGAAAAGCAAGGTAGGTGAGAAGTAAAAATGATTCTCACTCATTACGTAGCATACTCATAAATATAATGCTACAATTTTAAGAAACAAACTCCAATGGGTATAATGTCTCAAAAAATAACTCATTCAAAGTCCACAACGGGTGTTCCTTATGACAGGTGTTTTTTCCTCCTAGTGATGTTCCAGGGATCCAGTCTTCTATCTTGTGCTTCTACCATAATCTTGCAGATCATTGTGTCCATCTCATCAATCTAGGGGGAAGAAATGGAAAAGCACAGACAGTTTTACATGGCATGGCATTTTATGCAGAAGACCTGGAAATATGCTCATCATTGCTAGTCACACTCTATCAGCTAGAGCACAAAATACTACCTGCCATGCTCCAAGTGCAGAAAAAAAAAAAAAAAAAGGCTGGGAAATACTGTTGACCAAGTTGTCCAGGCAAATGATGACATAAGGTTGGTGAGCTGCTATGGCAACTGCTGCCACGGCATGAACCTTGTACCTCAGCTACTAATGAAGGGAGGTGTAGGTGAGGAGAAATAAACTTGAGCTTCCCAGGTGGTGCTAGNAAAAAAAAAAAGGCTGGGAAATACTGTTGACCAAGTTGTCCAGGCAAATGATGACATAAGGTTGGTGAGCTGCTATGGCACCTGCTGCCACAGCATGAACCTTGTACCTCAGCTACTAATGAAGGGAGGTGTAGGTGAGGAGAAATAAACTTGAGCTTCCCAGGTGGTGCTAGTGGTAAAGAATCTAGCTGCTAAAGCAGGAGATGCAAGAGATGTTAGATCCCTGGGTGAGGAAGATCTCCTGGAGGAAGGCACAACAACCCACTTCAGTATTCTTGCCTGGAGAATCACATGGACAGAATAACGTGGTGGGCCACAATCCATGGGGACACAAAGAGATAGATACAACTGAGCACACACACACACACATGAATAAAATTGGTCTCAATTTATTGCACAGAATCCCCACATTTTCAAAAATCATGTATTTCAGTTTATGGTCAAATATATATTGCTGTTCTTTCTTACCAACAACTTTACATTTGAAAATTTACTGGTTCTCTCTAATCGCTCATGACTCTCAGCTCTCAACTTGGTAACTCTGGCTATCACACAACCTGGGAGATGTTTGATATATAATAGAGGGAATTCTCCAAGCCAGGCTTCAATACTGCAATACTCCAAGTTCACGGAACCATGAACTTCCAGATGTTCAAGCTGGTTTTAGAAAAGGCAGAGAAACCAGAGATGAAATCCAACATCTGTTGGACTATTGAGAAAGCACGAGAGTTCCAGAAAAACATCTATTTCTGCTTTATTGACTATGCCAAAGCCTTTGACTGTGTGGATCACAACAAACTGTGGAAAATTCTGAAAAAGATGGGAATACTGGACCACCTGACCAGCCTCCTGAGAAATCTGTATGCAGGTCAGGAAGCAACAGTTAGAACTGGACATGGAACAACAGACTGGTTCCAAATAGGAAAAGGAGTACGTCAAGGCTGTATATTGTCACGCTGCTTATTTAACTTATATGCAGTGTACATCATGAGAAATGCTGGAGTAGATGAAGCACAAGCTGGAATCAAGATTGCCAGGAGAAATATCAATAACCTCAGATATGCAGATGACACCACTCTTGTGGCAGAAAGAGAAAAAAACTAAAGAGCTTCTTTAATTCTGAAAGTGAAAGTGAAAGAGGAGAGTGAAAAAGTTGGCTTAAAACTCAACATTCAGCAAACAAAGATCATGGCATCCAGTACCATCACTTTATTGCAAATAGATGGGGAAACATTGGAAACATTGAAAGACTATTTTTTTGGGGGGGGTGCTCCAAAATCACTGCAAATGGTAGCTGCAACCATGAAATTAAAAGACGCTCCTCAGAAGAAAAGCTATGACCAACCTAGACAGCATATTAAAAAGCAGAGATATTTCTTTGCCAACAAAGGTCCGTTTAGTCAAAGCTATGGTTTTTACCAGTAGTCATGTATGGATGTGAGAATTATAAAGAAAGCTGAGTGCCAAAGAATTGATGCTTTTGAACTGTCGTGTTGTAAAAGAGTCTTGAGAGTCCCTTGGACTGCAAGGAGATCCAACCAGTCCATCTTAAAGGAAATCAGTCCTGAATATTCTTTAAAAGGACTCATGCTGAAGCTGAAATGCCACTTTGGCTACCTGATGCGAAGAACTGACTCATTGGAAAAGGCCCTGATGCTGGGAATGGTTGAAGGCAGGAGGAGAAGGAGATGACAGTGTATGAGATGGATGGATAACATCACCAACATGATGGACATGAGTTTGAGCAAGCTCCTAGAGTTGATGATGGACAGGAAAGCCTGGTATTCCACAGTCCATGGGGTTGCAAGAGTTGGACATGAATTAGTGACTGAACTGATCCGAACTGAGAGGGCATTAGTTAGAGGAGTTGACAAATGAGGTTGAATAGTAGAATAAGGAGGGAAGATACTGTAAACTCCAGAAAAAATTCCTTTTTTTGGCTGGTATTTTTAGAGTAATTGATTCTTTGCTTATATGGAATCTAGAAAGATGGTACTGATGATCTTATTTAGAGGACAACAGTGCAGATGCAGACATAGATAACAGACTTATGGACGTGGTGGCATATAGGAGAGGATGGGATGAATGGAGTGAGTAGCTTGGAAACATATACACTACATATGTAAAACTGATAGCCAGTGGGAATTTACTGCATGACTCAGAAAGCTCAAACTGGGGCTCTCTGACAACCTAGAGGGTTGGAGTGGGGTGGAAGGTGTTAGGGAGGTTTAAGAGGGAAGGAACATATGTATACCTATGGCTTATTCATGTTGATGTATGGCAGAAACCAACACAACACAATATTGTAAAGTAATTGTCATTAAATTAAAAATAAATAAATTTTTAAAAAATTTAAAAATAAATAATTGGTTCTTGATGTGAGATAAGGAATCAACCCTAAAGATATTTGATTCTCTTCTTTGAAGCCTTTCCCTAAATAACCTTTTCTTTTGTGTCAAATCCTACTTTACACCTCTTTGTATTAGGTCTAATTCTGATGGTTTTCTTTTTTTTTTTTTTTGGCTTTTAACTGACCATGTACCATTCTGCCTTGTTTGAAATTTATTGGCGATGTTTTAAGCTTACATTGGGAAATGCAGAAAGTACTAGTGGAATGAGAATTTTTTTATGGTTTATTCATGCAAATTGAGTTACCAAGGGCATCCCAAACAAGCTGTGGAAAGGATGAGAAGGAGGCAGAAACAATATTTGCATGCAGCGCACTTGAAGTTGCAAGTTTGAAATCATTTGGGCTTTCTCCTGGAGCAGCAGATTTTTCTCTGTAGGAAGTTCTTATCTACTGCAGAGGAAAGATTGGGTTATATAGGTTATATAATCATTAACAAACTGTCAGCTATAGATATTCTGATTCTGCAATGTAATCAAATCTCATACCTCATATGGACTAGGGAAGATGGAACCCAGGAGATTTCATAAAAAAGAAACATCTGAATAATTCCCAGGCTTCATGCCCTATGTTATAGTTTCTACATTAAAAAATGTGAGATTTTGATAATTATGCATAATGTAAAGGAAAGACTACTTGTCCACACAGTAAGTTCAAGGAAAGATTTTTGAAATTGATGCCTTAGAGAAAATTAGAAGTTAGAAACATCAGAACCCTAAAGGGCTTTAAGATATCCTGTTACTTAGTTATAGAGAATGAAAGGCCTAAATATGTTGAATGACTTGCTAAAGTTTACAAATGAAGTCACATATATTGAGGTTTGGCAAGTCTCTCTCTCATTACAATATTCTTTAATATTAAAAAATATACAGAAACAGAAAATTATTTTAAAGCCAACATTCATTTTTGGAGCCTGAAACAAGCGACAATTTTTTCAGTAGTCACAAAAATGTATCAACAGAAAAGATGTAGCAGGGTTTAGCTTTGTTTCTGCTAATCATATAAGAAAAAGCAAGCAGTATATTTAAGTAACTGAATATTGAGCTAGAATTATTCATTGTAGTTTTGCACAGAAGCATATAAAATAGAACTTAGTGGACTGGGAACGTTAACTAAAAATTATCTGAATGAGACAAATAAAATTAGCAGGTCAGTCATAAAAAAAGATAATGACAAAACAAAACAAAACAAAGAAAACAAGACAGCAGAGAATTTTGACATCTCAATATTCGTGGGAATACTGTTACTATGGCATTATAAACAGGAAGATATGGAAAGATGAACATCTTCTGAAAGCACCTAGAAGCATTTTTCTCCTGTGAATGTGTAATAGCATGCATATGTGAGAAAAAAAATCTTTGGATTTTGGCAATGTTCTAACAATAATTAGCTTCAGTGGGAATGTTTGTAGGTACATATTTACATAAACTAAAATGAGAATAAGACAAATGAGGTGAATGGTTGTTATCTTTGAATCAGATAAAATAGGATCATGGAAAGAGGGGAAAATTTTCAGATTTGTACACTCAAAAGTCTTGGTCAATGGTGCTACATTGACTAAAATAATAGAGTTATAAGGTAAATTGACTTGTTTGTTCATCAGGACATTATTATAGAATATTAACCATATAGAAGAAAAAAAGACCCAAAGATTACTTGTCATAGTGTGAACTTTATTTCAAAGAACACCGAGGAAGATTACATAAGGCATAAAATGATTACCACTATAACGTACATATTAAATCAACATTAGTTGTTCGGCTGTTTCCCTTTTTCTTTCCAAGTAATATCAATCTTGTGTATCCAGATATGAATAGTTTAATAGGAATAAAATTCCATATCTTCAAGTTCTGTAAAACTCATAAAGTTAACTTGAGAATAGGCTATTGGTGTGCTCTCAAAACTGTTACTTCACTTTACAGACTGAAGGCCTCATTTGCCTTTCTGTATCCTACTATGGTTCATTATGGAAATGTAAAAATTTTGTGGGAATCAAACAGGTAGACAGTTAAATGTATCAATTTTAGGTACCTTCTTTTAATCAATGCTTTTTTGTTCCATACAATTTATTTTAAGGGTAAAGAACTATGTTAGAAAATATGTTTAAAGCTATGTGAGGATGTTCTTAGATATTTAATAGAGTGGGACAGTTCAACTGACCATAATTTTCCTTAAATGGCATGTTCTCTTCCATCTTATGACTACTGTCAATTAATTTAATTTCTTCTGAGAGAAAGGTCCAGTAAAGGAAAGCAGAGGGGCATTAGAAAGCTTGAGAACTTTCACACTTTTCTAATATGGTTCCTTAATTCATTCTAAAGCAAACTCATAGCAAGACTCTATGCCTTACCTAGCTTTGTATTTATCAAAGAATTGAAATTAATAAATGATATAAATGCTATGGGGTCATAATTTAAGATCTGCACTTGAACTGAAAAATGATATTGGATTTTTTTTTTTTAACAGACTGTAAGTCTGATTAGGTTAATTTACTAAACAATGAGGATGGAGTTTGCCACTTAGGTTATGTATTATACATTTTGTACAAATTGAATGACCTAAATTTGTAACTCCAAGGCTTTGATATTAACATACTTAAGGTGCACAAAGGGATTAAATATATTTCATTTCACTTTATAAGACAATGGTGGTTTAGGTTTAGTTGCTAAGTCATGTCTGATTCTTGTGACCCCATGGACTGTAACCGGCCATGCTCCTCTGTCCATGGGATTTTCCAGGCAAGAATAGTGGACGGAATTGCCATTTCTTTCTCCAGGGGTCTTTCCAACCTAGGGATTGAACCTGTGTCTCCTGCATTGAAGATGGGTTCTTTACTGCTGAGCCACCAGGGAAGCCCATTAAGACACTGGTAGAGATGCACTAAAATTAATATTTTGGTTTTCCTAATTCTTTCTTATTGATTTTAATAAAGTACTTCCAACTTAAAAAATGTATAAATAATGTATGTTTGAAAAGTCTTGGTAAAATTGTATTCATATATGTATTAGATTTCTGTTGCTGTATAAGAAACTATCACAAAGTTAATGGCTTAAAACACACTCATTTATTACTTCACAGTGTCTGTAGGTTGGAAATGTCACATAGTCCAGTTGGGGTCTCTGGTCGGAATTGAGAAAGTTGCAAGAAAATTGTTCAGGGGGCTCCAAAGTCATCTGAGATTCATTTAAAGTCCTTTTCCAAACTCACTAGGTGTTGGAATTAAGAATTTCCTGGCAGTTGTGTCACTAAGGTATGCAATTTCTCATTACCTATAGATTGGAACCACTTTCAGCTCCTAAAGGTCACTCTCTGGTCCTTCACATGTGGGGCTTGTCTCTCAAAACATGGCAGTTCACTTCTTGAAGACCAGCAGGAGAATCTCTTTCCATGATGGGCTCCATCCTTCTTCAAAGCTTCTCCTGATGAAATCATACTCACCAGGGATAATCTTCATTTTTGTTAACTCAAATTCAATGAATTAGAGATTTTAATTTCACCTGTATTATCCTTCACCTTCTATCCCATAATAGAATGGGAAAGACTAGGGATCTCCTCAAGAAAATTAGAGATACCAAGGGAACACTTCATGCAAAAATGGGCTCAATAAAGAACAGAAATGGTATTGGCCTAACAGAAGCAGAAGACATTAAGAAGAAGTGGCAAGAATACACAGAAGAACTGTACAAAAAAGATCTTCAAGACCCAGTTAATCACAGTGGTGTGATCACTCACCTAGAGCCAGACATCCTGGAATGTGAAGTCAAGTGGGCCTTAGGAAGCAACACTACAAACAAAGCTGTGGAGGTGATGGAATTCCAGTTGAGCTATTTCAAATCCTAAAAGATGATGATGCTGTGAAAGTGCTGCACTCAATATGCCAGCAAATTTGGAAAACTCAGCAGTGGCCACAGGACTGGAAAAGGTCAGTTTTCCTTCCAATCCCAAAGAATGGCAATGCCAAAGAATGCTCAAACTATGGCACAATTGCACTCATCTTACATGCTAGCAAAGTAATGCTCAAAATTCTCCAAGCCAGGCTTCAGCAATACGTGAACCGTGAACTTCCAGATGTTCAAGCTGGTTTTACAAAAGGCAGAGGAACCAGAGATCAAGTTGCCAACATCTGCTGGATCATGGAAAAAGCAAGAGAGTTCCAGAAAAACATCTATTTCTGCTTTATTGACTATGCCAAAGCCTTTGACTGTGGATCACAATAAACTGTGGAGAATTCTGAAAGAGATGGGAATACCAGACCACCTAACCTGACTCTTGAGAAACCTGTATGCAGATCAGGAAACAACAATTAGTACTGGACAGGGAGCTCAGTCGTGTTCGACTCTTTGCGACCCCATGGACTGTAGCCTGCCAGGCTCCTCCGTCCATAGGATTCTCTAGGCAAGAATACTGGAGTGGATTGCCATTTCCTTCTGCAGGGGATCTTCCCAACCCAGGGGTTGAACCCACGTCTCCTGCATCGCAGGCAGACGCTTTAACCTCTGAGTCACCAGGGACAGTCTAATAGGAAAAGGAATATGTCAAGGCTGTATACTGTCACCCTGCTTATTTAACTTATATTCAGACTACATCATGAGAAATGCTGGACTGGATGAAGCACAAACTGAAATCAAGATTGCTGGGAAAATATCAATAACCTCAGATATGCAGATGACACCACCCTTATGGCAGAAAGTGAAGAAGAACTAAGCGCCTCTTGATGGAAGTGAAAGAGGAGAGTGAAAAAGTTGACATAAAGCTCAACATTCAGAAAACGAAGATCATGGCATCTGGTCCCATTACTTCATGGCAAATAGATGGGAAAACAGTGGCTGACTTAATTTTTGGGGGCTCCAAAATCACTGCAGATGGTGACTGCAGCCATGAAATTTAAAGACACCTGCTCCTTGGAAGAAAAGTTTGACCAACCTAGACAACTTATTAAAAAGCCAAGACATTACTTTTCCAACTAAGCGCCTCTTGATGGAAGTGAAAGAGGAGAGTGAAAAAGTTGACATAAAGCTCAACATTCAGAAAACGAAGATCATGGCATCTGGTCCCATTACTTCATGGCAAATAGATGGGAAAACAGTGGCTGACTTAATTTTTGGGGGCTCCAAAATCACTGCAGATGGTGACTGCAGCCATGAAATTTAAAGACACCTGCTCCTTGGAAGAAAAGTTATGACCAACCTAGACAACTTATTAAAAAGCCAAGACATTACTTTTCCAACAGAGGTCCATCTAGTCAAGGCTATGGTTTTTCCAGTAGTCATGTATGGATGTGAGAGTTGGACTACAAATAAAGCTGAACACCAATGAATTGATCATTTTGAACTGTGGTGTTGGAGAAGACTCTTGAGAGTCCTCTGGACTGCAAAGAGATCCAACCAGTCCATCCTAAAGGAGATCAGTCCTGGGTATTTTCATTGGAAGGACTGATGTTGAAGCTGAAACTCCAGTACTTTGGCCACTTGATGCAAAGATCTGACTCATTGAAAAGATCCTGATGCTGGGAAAGATTGAGGGCAGGAAGAGAAGGGGTCAACAGAGAGTGAGATGGTTGGATGGTGTCGGGGGCCAGCGTGAGGAACTCCGCCCATGGCAAAGGTCATGAGGAAGGAGGCTTGGCATACGCAAAGGCGTGATCAAGTCTCAGGAAACCCCCTGTTCCCGAGCATCTACCCCCAAAACCAGAGTCTTTTTTTATGCTCTCACCTACACCTCTGACTTTACGGGGGGCTCTCCCCCATAACCATTTCTCTCGGAGAAGGAGTTAACTTGCAGCTCCAGTTGATAAAATTCCTGGGCGTGACAAGAGTGTCAAGGTTATNCCTCATGTGGCTGGGGGCCCCGCGTGCACAAGGGAAGAGACCTCGAGCCCTGTAGCGTGGGCAGGTGAGTCTCAAGCTGCATTTGCCTGTTGACACTGCAACCACAGGAAAGGGGGGTGGCCCCGCGCGCTGAGAAACCAGGGGCACCCGCCTCTCATGCCAGGGGAAGTGTCGGGGGCCAGCGTGAGGAACTCCGCCCATTTTAAAGGTCATGAGGAAGGAGGCTTGGCATACTTAAATGCGTGATCAAGTCTCAGGAAACCCCCTGTTCCCGAGAATCTACCCCCAAAACCAAGAGTCTGTTTTATGCTTTCACCTACACCACTGACTTTAGAGGGGGCTCTCCCCCATAACCATTTCTCTCAGAGAAGGAGTTAACTTGCAGCTCTAGTTGATAAAACTCCTGGGCGTGACAAGAGTGTTTTAGCTTACAAACTCCTCTCGTCTGCCAAATGTGATTATCTACAATCTCCCAACAGCGAGAGGCACAAGATGTTTTAGACTTACTAAAGGCAGATTCTTTTTGGAAGTTAGAATTTCTTAGTATAGTGGGTTGATTAGGAATTATATTGGTGAAGGGTTTTTCATTTGTTGTGCCAATAATTGCTCCTAATTCCCTGCCCTTATAATGAATATAACTAGCATATAAGAGAAATAAGTATTAACCTTTAAGATTAATCATGTTAACCTTGGGTTAGATAAATTCCTTTCTTGATTGTAACTCATTACATCCTTACCCTTTAGGAATGTACCTTTATCTGGAGGGTGGTGCCTGGTTTAAGAAAAAACACCCTTGGAAAAACTGAGTTTTTTGGTTATCAGAAAGAGAGGGTCATGACGTGTTAGCAGGCCTCATGGCCAGAAGTTGATGTGAAACCCCTAAGACCTATTTTGTATGTAAAGCACCCGATTTTGATAAAGGTCAGGACTACTGACCCCCACGTGACCTTGTGTTCATCCCTATGTGTAACAAAACATATATAAGCAAACCTGAAAATAAAGAAAATGGATCAGTTTCTGGAAAGACTGATTCCTTTATGTCATTCTTTCTCATCCTCCGTATTTCTGGCTGAATTCCGATCTGGAGCATGGGTGCCCACCATGTCTGCTTACTTGCCCCGGCTTTCAAGTCCATGCCAAAAGGTGCCCAAGGAGGGGCACTTTTCGATGTTCAAGTGGCACCAGTGGCCCAACGTAGATGGTGCAAATTCCTTGTCTTGGAATTTTATTGGTTCCCGTGTAAACCAAGTTATTCAGCCTCTTTCTCTTCTCTAATACCTCTTACTATTTTCTGGCTGAATTCCCATTTGACACTGCGGTCCTCATCAAGCCTACTAACTCTGCCTGGGCCTCTGAGATCACACCGGGGAGGCCTCAGTGCCTCCTCTCCTTCGGGAGAATGGAAAGACACCTGTGGCCTATGTAGGTGGTGATTGGCATCTCATGTAAGCCAAGTTATTCAGCTCCTTTATTCGCCGCTAATTTCCAAATCTCTCTCTATCTGTAATTGAATAAATTCTTTCCTAGTACGCCAACTCCATCTCCACCTTTGAATCACCCTGGATCCACCGAGGCTGGACCCCGGCAAGTGGCGCCCGGAACAGGCTATTCGAAGGTAAGTCCTTCAGAGCAATTGCTCCCCCAAGAGTGGTTTAATCACTCCCCCTCAGAGTATGACTCCCCCGGTGTCCAGGTTTTAGGATGGATATGACACCACTGAGAGTGCTGCAGACCCCCCTGTAGGATAGACAGGGTGAGTAGAAGTGGGAACTGTTGAAGAGGTTGAAAGAAACCTGCTACTTTAGGGTTGAATGGACAACCCCGCTTGCCCAGGGTAAAACCCTGGACAAGGTAGACTTTCCTATCTCTGGGTTGAAAAGCCCCCTTGCAAAAGTAAAACTTTTGCTAAGGTAGACTTTTCTATATATCTGAATTCTCTGACATGGGTAACACTATATCAAACGACAGTCAGCTTTTCATAGCTGTAATCATGCAGTTACTATCTAAACGAGGAATTAAATTTAAGAAATGCAATATTTATTCATTTTTGTCATTTGTGTGGGAACAGTTTCCTTGGTTTCCAGAAGAAGGCACTGTCGACTTAGATATTTGGGAGAAAGTAGGGAAACAATTGAAACATTACCATGTTAAACGTGGCTCTGAAAAAGCTCCTACTGATGCCTTTTCCTTATGGAATATAATTAGAGATGTTCTACACCCTGTCCCCGAATCTGAAAAAGTACATCTTAAAAACAAAGTAAAGAAAAAAGGTATCTATCAAGGAGGAGGGCGAGGAAAAGGACATTATACCTAGCTATCAGCAGTTGAACAAAATGCTAGCTGCAATGACTGCTCAGGAAAAGGCAAAAAATAGACACAAGAAAAAAGATCAGCTTTCAGATGAGGAAGATTTCAAGGAAAAGGCAACTCAATACCATTCCAATGAGGATACGCCTTTATTAGACAAAGATGCTCCAAGGAGCTTAAGGGAAACATTCCCTATCAGACCAACTGCTCCTAGAGATTCAAGAGAAACTTCCCCAATTAGGCCTTCTGCTCTCAGGATCTCAAGAGAAACGTCTCCTACAAGGCCATATGCCCCTATGAGTTTAAGGGAGACATCTCCAGTTAATACATCAATAAGATCTAAATATCAGATAGCTAAAAGATCTCCAGAAAATGAAGACAAAGATATAGCATATTCCGGCCCTCTTCTGCCCCCCCCCCCCATAGGGGTGAAGGGCCCCCACTAGGAGTTCCCATAAGAAGACTCCTTTCTAGCCCCAATGATGACCTTGATCCCCACCTGGAAGCTTGCTTTCCTGTAATATTTGATAGCAGGCAAGGGGAAAGGGCAGGAGCTATCCAATGGGAACCCATCCCAATGAAAATGATCAAAGAATTAAGACATGCTTGTGCTTCATATGGGCCTATGGCTCCATACTCTTTAGAATTATTAGAAATTTTAGCAGCCAGATGGCTGATGCCCTATGTTTGGAAGGCAATTGCTAAAGCCTGCCTTTCTGGAGGACAATTTATACTTTGGAAAACGGAACATGAGGACCTAACCCAAAAACAAGCTGATAGCAACCTAATACATGGTCCAAAATACATTGTAAAAGATGTGTTGATAGGGAATAATGAATATGCCTTGCTCTCAAAACAAATGAAACTAGATAAAATGACCCTGCAACAAGTAGCCGCCTATGCTACTGCGGCTTGGCGATCATTGCCTGGAGGAAATGAATCAACCTCCTCTTCCTTCACTAATATCAAGAAAAATCTGAAGAGCCATACGAGGATTTTCTCTCATGGCTTGAAGAGGCGGTAAACAGAGTAATTTCCAATTCCGAGGCAGCTAATATAGTGACAAAACAACTGGCATTTGAAAATGCTAACTCTACCTGCCAGGCTATTTTATGTCCCATGACGAAAACTGGAACTTTAAAAGATTATATCAGGCAATGTTCAGACATAGGACCCTCAGTGATGCAGGGTTTTGCCATAGCTGCAGCAATGAAAGGAAATTCTTATCAGCAGACAGTACGATCCTTCTTTACAAATAAAAATGACCCAGAGCAAAGCAACTTCAGTAACCAAGGTAGAAATAGCTTTCCTAGAACTTGCTTTTTCTGTGGCCAAGAGGGACATATTTCCCATGCCTGTCCTCTAAGAACAGCAGGTTTTTATCCGCCTAATCTTACACCACCGGCCATATCTGCTCTACATAATTCTCCCGACCCGCCCTGGCCCACTAAGTCTCTTAAGTCTCCCTTCCCCCGCTGCCAAAAAAGATATCATTGGGCAAGAGACTGTAGGTCAAGAATCCATAGATATGTAACTCCTTTGGGCCCCAACCAGCAGTCGGGAAACAGATTGAGGGGCCAACCCCAGGCCCCTACGACAATTGGGGCAGCCTGACTGAACCCATTCAATCCCTGTGTTCCATCACAGACCTCAACAGAGCAACCCCAGGTAGTGCAGGAAATTTTTGTGGTCAAATTTTACATCATTTACCCGCTCATGCTTTGTCAATTCAAAAACTAAAAGAAGGGGAGTTTAAGTAAAATAGAAGGACCTCCTCTCCAGACAACGGAAAGGTCCTGACCCATAGTTGTCGAGGATGTGCTTGTATTTTTCCACAGGATGCAGATTCGTCAATTTAGATCCAGGACAGACTGAACCCCATTGCTTTTAGGGGCACTCCTCTGCCCCTGCTGCCGCCGCTGCCACCTCACGGAACAGCCATGTGCAGGGAACCATTGACAAGCCTGGTGCGCTGCTGAGCCTGAAGCCACTTCAGCGAGGGAGCCAGGCAGCCACGCCCGCTGGCAACAGAGGCAAGATGAGCATCGAGATCCCGGCAGGACAGACAGCTGCTGCAGCACGAACCCTGACCAAAAAATGATTCTATCTATTTTAGCATGTCTATCCTCTCCTTATGTATTTCTTTTTGTTAATGATTTTGGAAAAAATGTTCATATGAATTTTACCAGTGGACCTAATGTAATGACTTGTGTACAGTGTATGCTTTCATCTTGTTTAACTTCTCAGTACAATGTTTACTGTTTGGTGGTGCTGAAACGCCCACCATATCTTATGATACCCGTGACTGTAACTACTCACTGGTATGACAATCATGGTCTTGCTGTGTTGCAGCAACTCCAGGATTTGATGCGAACACGAAGATTTGGGGCTTACTTGTTTTGGGGATATCAGCTTTAATAGCCGCGATCACCTCTGTTACCGTGGCAGCAGTCTCATTGACCCAGCAGGTGCACACTGCGCAATATGTTGATACTATGTCTAAAAATGTCTCTTTAATGCTGGCAACTCAGGAAATTATAGACAGGAAACTAGAGATGAGGGTAGACGCCTTAGAAGAGGCAATAATGCATATTGGGACTGAGTTGCAAGCTCTTAAAGTGAAAATGGCGCTGTCATGCCACGCTGATTACCGGATGGGCAGGGATACTGGGCCCCTGATCCCTGTGCACGGGCCCCTGTGGCATGGCCAAAGCGCTTGCCATCAGGTGGTGCTTGGAAGTCGGGTGGGAGGAGAAGGGGCCTTGCTCTCCTTTGAAGGCTGCCCGTACACGCTCTGATTGCCCAATGTGGCCCGCAGCCCAAAGGCTGAATGGCCTCTGTTGGCACTACCTGTCGTTTCTGCTCAGCCAATCTTTGCGCTCAAACCCTGCTGTCGCTTCGGCACAAGTTTGCAACAAAGACGTCAGCTGATATATGACTGTTCTGGTGCTGGGCGCTGGTGAATACCTGATCCCGCCAAGAAGCATCAGCCAAGGGTTCTGCAGGAAGAAGGTGTCAAGGTGAGCACGGGAGAGCACAGACAGAACGGTGTGTCAGAGGTCCTGGCAGATTCCAGAGGACGTCGTGCCAGGACCTGCACCTCCCCAGGAGTGCCAGTGTCTGTATTGATCAAGATCGGGATTTGTATTCTCCAGTTCTGTGGCATCCTAGGCATACACCTGGGGAAAGAGGGCCTGGCCAGGGGTGAACAGGGGTGACTGCCGCTTAAAGGACTCCAGGCTTCAGTGTCCACAAGTTAGCCCCCGCCTCCCCCGGCTCCGGATATTAGTATGAAATGACTTCTCCTTTGCAAAAGGAGTCTCCAGGAGGGCGCCTGTGAGAAGCAGGTTCTGGTGGACTTTGGCTGTGGCGAGTCCATTCAAGTGCACAGAACTAAATACAGGCATGTGCTGGATGGTATCAGTGTTCACATCCTGGTTGTGGTAGTGTACTCTATGATTCCACTCAGTGTTCCCTGTGGAAAACGTGAGGCACCGTGAAGAGCATCCTCTTTTGTGGTTACTTGTGTTAGAGTGCCATCATGTGGAATGTGGCTGTACCTGCAGCTCAGTTGAGGTCAGTGGCTCTGACGTGTCCGACTCTTTGTGACCCCAGGATCTCAGCAGGCCCGGCCTCCTGTGCATGACCAGCTCCCGAAGCTTGCTCAAACTCCTGTCATCGAGTGGGTGATGCCAACCAATAATCTCGTCTCCTGTAGTCCCCTTATCCTGCCCTCAGTCTTTGTGAGGATCGAGGAGCGCAGGCTCATGAGCCCTCGGTGCCCAGTTGAGGGCGTGCTGCCTGCTGGTGGGGACCACTTCTTTCACGGTTGACAGCACACAGCCCGCAGCTGGGAACGCCTCCATGCCCAGTGGAGGCCATGAAACTCAAAGGTGGGGAACCCCTTCTTGGGAGTTGAGGGAACATGGCCCTCGACTGAGGAAAGTTTCGTGTGTGGGAGAAGACACCCCTCAAGGGGGCCCCGCGAGCACAAGAAAGGGGGGCTATCGCTGCACCACGTGGTCAGGAATAGGGCATTCTCGCAGCGGGTACTGTGGGGAGGGATGGTCCACTCGCTCAGGAAACTGGGTGCTCGTGCCACGAACGCTGAAACCGAGATGCTTGTGCTGCGCCGCGCGAGCATGCGTGGGACTTGGCTGCTTGCGCTACACGCTCCCTGGGAAGAGTTGGCCCCACACACGTGTGGGACGGTGGGCAGATCATGACCCGCTGCACGGTAAGCAAGTGGGGTTTGGCACCGTGGTGCCAGGAGGCCCGGCGCACTCAAGAAGTACAGGGTTGGGTCGTGCCAAATGAGCACAGGAGATGGCTGATACCGCGCACCCAGGTAAAGGGGCTCGTGTTGCCTGTGGCTCGGGGCCCTGCAAGCACATGAAGGCAGATCTCGTGTCATGCCGCGTGGGCAAAAAAGGGAGGCCTCGTGCCGCTCTTGTGCATGGAGGGCTCTCCAGCATGAGCAGGAACTGGTCCGCTTGGCGCCAGCTGGTC
>SJXQ01008782.1:60369-75415 GCA_006408695.1 Aepyceros melampus
GTAGATGGTGCAAATTCCTTGTCTTGGAATTTTATTGGTATCCCGTGTAAACCAAGTTATTCAGCCTCTTTCTCTCCTCTAATATCTCTTACTATTTTCTGGCTGAATTCCCACCTGGCACTTGGGTCCTCACCAAGCCTACTAACTCTGCCTGGGCTTCTAAGATAGGACCGGGGAGACCTCAGTGCCTCCTCTCCTTCGGGAAAATGGAAAGATGCCTGTGGCCTACGTAGGTGGTGATTGGCATCCCATGTAAACCAAGTTATTCAGCTCCTTTTTTCTGCTAATTTCCGAATCTCTCTCTATCTGTAACTGAATAAATTTTTTCCTAGTACGCCGACTCTGTCTCCACCTTCGAATCACCCTGGATCCACCGGGGCTGGACTCTGGCAAGTCACTGCATTGTTTCCTCATCTATTTGCCATGAAGTGTTGGGACTGGATGCTATGATCCTAGCTTTTTGGATGTTGAGTTTTAAGCCAGCTTTTTCACTCTCCTCTTTCATCAAGAGGCTCTTTAGTTTCTCTTCACTTTCTGCCATAAGGGTGGTGTCATTTGCATATCTGAGGTTATTGGTATTTCTCTTGGCATTCTTGATTCCAGCTTGTAATTCAGCCAGCCCAGCATTTTTCATGATGTACTCTGCACATAAGTTAAATAAGCAGGGTGACAATATACAGCCTTGACGTACTCCTTTTCTGATTTGGAAGCAGTCTGTTGTTCCATGTCCAGTTCTAACTGGTACTTCTTGACTTGTATACAGGTTTCTCAGGAGGTAGGTAAGGTGGTCTGGTATTCCCATGGCTTTAAGAATTTTCCACAGTTTGTTGTGATCCACAGTAAAGTGTACCTTCTTTGGCACTGCCTTTCTTTGAGATTAGAATGAAAACTGAAATTTTCCAGTCCTGTGGCCACTTCTGAACTTTCCAAATTTGCTGGCATATTGAGTGCAGCTCTTTCACAGCATCATCTTTTAGGATTTGAGATAGCTCAATGGGAATTTCATCACCTCCACTAGCTTTGTTTGTAGTAATGCTTCCTAAGGCCCACTTGACTTCCCACTCCAGGATGTCTGGCTCTAAGGTGAAAATCACACCATGGTGGTTATCTTTGTCATGAAGATATTTTTCATAGAGTTCTGTATATTCTTACCACCTCTTTTTAATATCATCTACTTTTGTTAGGTCCATACTATTTCTGTCATTTATTGTCCCCATTTTTGCATGAAATGTTCCCTTCATGTCTCTAATTTTCTCAAAGAGAAAATTTGTTGTTATCCTTACCGTGGATCACAACAAACTGGAAAATTCTTAAAGACATGGGAATACCAGACCACCTTACCTGCCTCCTGAGAAACCTGTATACAGGTCAAGAAGGAACAGTTAGAACTGGACAAGGGACAATGGACTGGTTCCAAATTGGGAAAGGAGTTCATCAAGTTTTCTTGAAGAGATCGCTAGTCTTTCCCATTCTATTGTTTTCCTCTATTTTTATTGATCGCTTAGGAAGGGTTTCACATCTTTCTTTGCTATTCTTTGGAACTCTGCATTCAGATGGGGATATTCTTCCTTTTCTCCTTTGCCTCTCTTCTCAGCTATTTGTAAGGCCTCCTCAGACAACCATTTTGCCTTTTTGCATTTATTTTTCGTGTTTATGGTCTTGATCACTGCCTCCTGTTACAAACCTCCATCTGTAGTTCTTCAGGCACTCTGACTATCAGAGCTAGTCCCTTGAATCAGTTTGTCATTTCCACTGTATAATTGTAAGGGATTTGATTTAGGTCATACCTGAATGGTTACGGCTGCTGGTGGTTTTCCCTACTTTCTTCAATTTAAACCTGAATTTGGCAGTAAGGAGTTCATGATCTGAGCCACAGTCAGCTCCTGGTCTTGTTTTTGCTGTCTGTATAGAGCTTCTCTATCTTCAGCTGCAAACAATATAATCCATCTGATTTCGGTGTTTTCCATCTGGTGGTGTCCACATGTAGAGTTGGCTCTTGTTTTGTTGGAAGAGGGTGTTTGCTATGACCAGTGTGTTCTCTTGGCCTTTACCCTACTTCAGTTTGTACTCCAAAGCCAAACTTGCCTGCTACTCCAGGTATCTCTTGACTCCACTTTGCATTCCAGTCCCATATGATGAAAAGAATATCTTTTTTGGGTGTTAGTTCTAGAAGGTCTCGTAGGTCTTCATAGAACTTTTCAACTTCAGCTTCTTTAGCATCAGCAGTTGGGGCATAGCCTTGGATTGCTGCGATACTGAATGATTTGCCTTGGAAATAAACAGAGATCATTCTGTCATTTTTGAGATTGCACCCAACTACTGCATTTCAGACAGTTTTGTTGACTGAGAGCTACTCCATTTCTTCTAAGGGATTCTTGCCGACAGTAGTAGATATAATGATCATCTGAATAAATTTGCCCGTTTCAGGTCATTTTAGATCCACTAATTCCTAAAATTTCGATGTTCACTCTTGCCATTTCCTGCTTGACCACTTCCAATTTACCTTGATTCATGATCCTACCATTTCAGATTCCTATGCAATATCATTCTCCAGTGGACCACATTCTGTCAGACCTCTCCACCTTGACCCACAGCACATTAAAAAGCAGAGACATCACTTTGTGAACAACGGTCCATCTAGTCAAGGCTATGGTTTTTCCAGTGGTCAAGTATGGATGTGAGAGTTGGACTATAAAGAAGGCTGTGCACCAAAGAATTGCTGCTTTTGAACTGTGGTGTTAGAGAAGACTCTTGAGAGTCCCTTGGACTGCAAGGAGATCCAATCAGTCCATCCTAAAGGAGATCAGTCCTGGGTGTTCATCGGAGGGACTGATGTTGAAGCTGAAACTCCAATTCTTTGGCCACCTGATGCGGAGAGCTGACTCATTTGAAAAGACTCTGTTGCTGGGGAAGACTGAGGGCAGGAGGAGAAGGGGACAACAGAGGTTGGATGGCATCACCGACTCAATGGACATGGGTTTGGGTGTACTCTGGGAGTTGGTGATGGGCAGGGAGGCCTAGTGTGCCTTGGTTCATGGCGTCGCAAAGAATAGGACACGACTGAGCGACTGAACTGAACTGAACTGATGCAATATTCTTCTTTACAGCATCAGACTTTACTTCCATCACCAGCACATCCACAACTGGTCATTGTTTCTGATTTGGCTCAGCCTCATCGTTCCTTCAGAAGCTATTTCTCTGCTGTTCTCCAGTAGCATATTGGGCACCTACCAACCTGGGGAGTTCATCTCTCAGTGTCCTATCTTTTTGCCTTTTCAAAACTATTCAAGGAGTTCTCAAGGCAAGAATACTGAAGTGATTTGCCATTCCTTTCTCCAGAGGACTACATTTTGTCAGAACTCTCCACCATGACCCGTCCATCTTGGGTGGCCTTACACGACATAACTCATAGTTTCATTGAGTTCGACAAGGCTGTGATCCATGTGATCAGTTTGGTTAGTTTTCTTTGATTGTGATTTTCATTCTTTCTGCCATCTGATAGATGAGGATAAGAGGCTTGTGGAAGCTTCCTGGGGACCTAGGGATGTATTACTGCTACTGCTAAGTCACTTCAGTTGTGTCCGACTCTATGTGACCCCATAAACGGCAGCCCACCAGGCTCCCCCGTCCCTGGGGTTCTCCAGACAAGGACACTGGAATGGGTTGCCATTTCCTTCTCCAATGCATGAAAGTGAAGTCGCTCAGTCGTGTCCAGCCCTTAGTAACCCCATGGACTGCAGCCCATCAGGCTTCTCCATCCATGGGATTTTCCAGGCAAGAGTACTGGAGTGGGGTGCCATTGCCTAGTTGGTGCAAAAGTAATTACAGTTTTGCATTGTTAAACTTTGCTGTTTGATACTGGAGTACATTCTTAAATAAAAGTGTTATGTTATACATCATTTTAATGTGAATTTCTTGCTTTTATATTTTTTGCTAATGAGTTGCTACTTACTGTATATTTTATATTTATTTAAAACTTGGAAAATGATATTAAAAAGCAAATTTGAGCAATTTTATTATTCAAATTCAAAATGGGTTGTGAAGCAGCAGAGAGAACTTGCAACATCAACACATTTGGCTCAGGAATTGCTAACGAATGTTCAGTGCAGTGGTGGTTCAAGAAGTTTTGCAAAGGAGATGAGAGGCTTGATGAGAGTGTAGTGGCCTGACATCAGAAGTTGACAGTGACCAGCTGAGAGGATCACTGACACTGATCCTCTTACAACTACACAAGAAGTTGCTGTAGAACTCAGAATTCTACAGTTGTTGGACATTTGAAGTAAATTGGAAAGGTGAAAAAGCTCCGTAAGTGGGTGCCTCATGAGCTGACAGAAAATTTAAAAATCGTCGTTTTGAAAAACCGTCATCTTCTCTTATTCTGTGCAGCAACAATGAACCATTTCTCAGTTGGACTGTGACATGTGATGAAAAGTAGATTTTATACAACTGACGATGACCAGCTCAACGGTTGGGCCGAGAGGAGGCTGCAAAGCACTTCCCAAGGTCAAGCTTGCACCAGTAGAGGGTCATGGTCACTGGTGCTCTGCTGCCCATCTGACCCACTGAAGCTTTGTGAATCCGGGGAAGCCATCACATCTGAGAAGAATGCTCAACAGATGGATGAGATGCACGGAAACCTGCAGCGCTGGTGTTGGTCAACAGAAAGGGCCCAGTTCTCTGCGACAACGCCCAGCTACGTGTGCAACCAACCCAAGCTGAATGAATCGGGCTACGAAGTCCTGCCTCATCTGCCATATCCACCTGACTCTCGCCAACCAACTACCACTTCTTGAAGCATCTTGACAAATTTTTGCAGACAAAATGCTTCCACAACCAGAGGAGGCAGGAAATGCTTTCCAAGAGTTCATCAAATCCCAAAGCATGGATTTTTAAGCTAGAAGAATAAGCAAACTTATTTCTCATTGGGAAAGCTGTGTTGGTTGTAATGGCTCCTATTTTGATTAATAAAGATGTGTTTGAGCCTAGTTATGATTTAAAATTCATGGCCTGAAACTGAAATTATGTTTGCACCAACCTAATAAAACACTCTGTGCACCAATCTGTCTCCAGCCTCTCTGCTGCCTTTGTGACCCCACTGAACTTCGGGCCCCTTCCCAGCAAGCTGGAACCATCTCCTTCTGCACTGAGCCTGTCGGCAAACACAGCCCAGCTCTTAGTCTTTGCTCACATGTTACTCTACACCTCAGTCTCCTGTAACCTCTTCATGGTGTCTCTTACCTTCGGGGCAGACAGTTTTCAGAGGAAAGACGAGCATGATCATGAGTGTTCCCGTGCAGAACTGTAGAAGTTCAGCCTCTGCATTCATCCTGTCTAGTTTCAGAGCAGAGTTCTGCCTTCTCTGTAAGTTCAATCTGTTCTGCTTTGTTTTAGATTCCCCTCTGGTGGAGGGCTGGGCCTTGATGAACCTTTCCCAGCTTTGTGTTCTCGCTCATTCCCTGCACCTCTACACCAGCTTCACTGCAGAGGGGAGGGGTACAGTTGGCCTCCTTTTCATGATGTCGACTGGATAAATACACAAATTGAGACTTGTGAGTGAAGTTTTATTTGGGGCAAAATGAGGACCATAGTTCAGAAGACAGCCTGTCAGATAGTTCTGAGGAACTGTTCCAAAGAGCTTGTCGGGGTCGGGGTGGGGGTGTAGTACATGTGTGATTTTGGTGAAGGAGGTGCAAGGTTGCTACTAGTCACAAGGGCAGACATCTTTGTTAATGATCGTAGTGCTTTTCTAAGCAATGACAGGATGCAAGAAATTGAGCTCATAAAATCTTATGAACATATCAAACTGCCTGAAAGCCTGTTCTGCCAGTTTTCCCAGAGCACAGAGGGCCTCCCTCATTCCTGGTCTCTGCCCTGAACTCCTTTCAGGGGTGTGGAAGGGCAGCTATTGCAGTGGCTGGTGACCTCACCCTTGTAGAGGCAGATAGCGGACGACAATTGTTAGCTGACTGTACCAATCAGACTTGTTTTACCCAAACTATTCAAGACTGCTATTCCTGTGTCTCTGAGATGCTTCTCTGGTGACACAATCATGAATTCTTTATCTGAGTCACCAAGTGGATCTCTTTGCTGTGCAACTAGAGCAATCAGAGAAAGCTTGGTCCTCGTTGGCTCACTTAGATTATTACAATAGTGTCTTAACTGATTGCTATCCCTTTAATCTTTCTCTCTTTAAAAGCTTCTAGAGGCCTCTGCTCCCCAGCACAGAAGGGACAGTTGTAGGCCTAGCACTAGTGGCTAGTCAGCCTGGATATACTGGTGAAGAGACACATACACTGGATATTGCAAGCCAGGTTTCTTGCTGTTGGAGATCTTATAACCATGGAAAGCGGGGAGGCTGGAAAGAGCCCTGAGGTGTTGGATTGGCCTTGCAGGGAGTATGATGTAAGTGTACAGACCATGTGCATAGTTCCCAGATCTTGCTCCTAAATACCATTTTCCAGTAAAAGGAACTAGGGATCTTTTGAGAAATAGTTGACTTCAGGGCTAAAGAAGTGAAAGTGCTTCCGTTGAGCCTGAAATACTTTGTTGTGCCAAAAAGTAAGAAAATTATCAAAGAATTGAGTGATGTCAAAGGACACATGGGAGGCAATGGGAAGGGTGCCCCCTGATTAAATCTGCGTAATTTAGCAAACAGATGGGGAAACAGTGGAAACAGTGACAGACTTTATTTTGGGGGGCTTCAAAATCACTGCAGATGGTGACTGCAATTATAAAATTAAAAGCCGCTTACTCCTTGGAAGAAAAGTTATGACCGACATAGACAGCTAATTAAAAAGCAGAGACAGGGGGTCGCGCACCCGCGCGCGCGGGCAGACAGGCCCCAGCGGGCCCCTCAGCATCTCTTTGTCTGGGCCGCGCCTCCCCCTTCCCCGGCGCTGGGTCGTCCGGACCGCTGGACCTCAGCCGCCGCCCGACGGGCGGAGCCCCTGTGGAGCTAACGGCGACCTGGGGAAGTGCTCGGCGCCTGCGGTCCAACGCCCCAGAGCAGCCCCAGGGTTGCCCTCGACACTCTGGTATCGCAGCGCGAGGAGCCTCCCGCCCTTTCTCGCGGGCGCGGGGTCGCGCACCCGCGCGCGCGGGCGGACAGGCCCCGGCGGGTCCCTCAGCATCTCTTTGTCTGGGCCGCGCCTCCCCCTTCCCCGGCGCTGGGTCGTCCGGACCGCTGGACCTCAGCCGCCGCCCGACGGGCGGAGCCCCTGTGGAGCTAACGGCGACCTGGGGAAGTGCTCGGCGCCTGCGGTCCAACGCCCCAGAGCAGCCCCAGGGTTGCCCTCGACACTCTGGTATCGCAGCGCGAGGAGCCGCCTTCCCCCCATAGCGGACATCGGTACCCAGAGAACCAACCTCCAGTCAAGTAACCCACAGAGCCTGAGGGCGCCTCCTACCTCAGGGCGCTGGGAGCTCGGGGACCCCACGCCGAAAGAGCCGCCTCTGGAATACAGGCTCCCCCACCCCGACCCCGCGGCCCTGGCAGCCAGGGAAACCCCCTCCGTCTGCAGCTTCTGGAGCGCCCCGCGTGGGCGCTAGCCATGGATGCCCCAGGGTTGCCCTCGACACTCTGGTATCGCAGCGCGAGGAGCCGCCTTCCCCCCGTAGCGGACATCGGTACCCAGAGAACCAACCTCCAGTCAAGTAACCCACAGAGCCTGAGGGCGCCTCCTACCTCAGGGCGCTGGGAGCTCGGGGACCCCACGCCGAAAGAGCCGCCTCTGGAATACAGGCTCCCCCACCCCGACCCCGCGGCCCTGGCAGCCAGGGAAACCCCCTCCGTCTGCAGCTTCTGGAGCGCCCCGCGTGGGCGCTAGCCATGGAGTCCGGGGAAAGTGGGCGTCCGGACACCTGAGACAAACTGCACGGCCCTCACCCACAAGTGCAGCCTTGGGGACGGGCCTCAGGCACGTCTTCCAAAAGGGGCTTGCTCCGTCCTGACGAAGTCACCACCAAAGGGCCTGTGTTGGGCTAATAACATGGCCAGACCTCCTGTGTAAGTGATGCTCAGCTAAGGACCACCGCCTAACACTTTAGAAAGCCCTAAGAAAGGGCTGCTGGTTTCTCTGCCAAATACCAGCCTTCCAGAGCCCAAGGCCTGGAGGACAGCAGAAAAGAGACAGTTTCCTATGAGTAAGGGGCCCAGGAGGAAGGTCACCACGGCTCCCAGCCTCCACTTTACCCAGCGTCCTAAGCCAGAGAAGACCTAGGTTGTCAAGTGACTCAGGCTCCAGGACCCAGCCACAAACAGTCCTATGCAGGCAGAAGCCTCACGCTGGCTCACAGCAGGGGACAAAAAGATCCCTGCCCCTCTCTCAGCCCCCAGGGAGCTGAAAGAAAGTGCCTGCATGTATTTGACGCGAGGAGGTGAAAGGGTAGATGAATCGGGGTGGGCAGGCAAGCTAAGCTGCAAGGGGGCATTTGAGCAAAGACCTGCAGGAACTGAAGAGCGAGCAGGAGCGTACCCGGGCAGCTAGGCAGGGGCCAGCAGTGCAGAGACCCTGCGACAGGAGTGCCTGGTATGGAAGAAGAGGGGAGGGGCTGAACCCAGGATCCAGGGACACTGGAAGGAAAGAGCTGTGGGGGAGGAGTGGTGCAGATTCTGCACAGGAAGAACCTTGACCCCGTTCTCTGAGATGGGAAGCTGAGCACGCTCTGTCCTGTGGACAACCCCGTGGACTGTAGCCCGCCAGGATTCTCTGTGCATAGGATTCTCCAGACAAGAAGACTGAAGTGGGTTGCCATGCCCTCCTCCAGGGGATCTTCCTGACCCAGGGTAGCCAGGCTCTTTACCACTAGGGCCACCTGGAGAGTCCAATGTGGGACTTTGAACATGGGGAGGAAGGATATGACTGACCCTTTAGAAGGGTGGTTCTGGTTGCTGGGCAGAGAGACCATCCCCTGATGGCTGGGGTGTGAGTTCATAGAAAGAGCAGGGATAGAGGGTGACTCTGGGGGTTTCATTGACCTTGACTTTGTTTCCTGCAACCTTATTAGTTATAACGGTCTTTTGGAGGATTCATTAGGATTTTCTATATATGAGATGCTGGACCTCTGGGAATAGAGTTAGTTGTACTTCTTCCTTTTCAGTCTGGATGCCTTTTATTCTTACCCAGGCCAGAACCTCCAACCCAACGTTAAATAGAAGTAGCCGAGCAGGGACTTCCCTGGTGGTCTGGTGGTCCAGGGCTTAAGACTCCACTCTGCCAACGTAAGGGGCTTGGGTTCAATCCCTGGTCAGGAACTATGATCCTAAATGCTACATGGTGTATCCCCCAAAAGTAAAAAAATTTTAAAGTAGCAGAGCAGATATCTTTGACTTGTTCTGCTCTTAGGAGAGAAGCATTTAGTCTTTGACCACAGGGTATGTATGATGTTAACTGGTGGCAGGGGCGGGTTGTATTTATCAGGTTGAGAAAGTTCCCTTCTATTCCTGTTTTGTTGGGTGTTTTTATGTTGAAAGGTGGTTGGATTTCAGCAAATGCTTGGTGTGTGTGTGTGTGGTGTGATCTCCATCTTGCTATGGAAATGACCATGTGTGGTATTTTTACTCATTCTATTAATGTAGTACTTCATGCAAAGATCATGGCATCTGGCCCCATCACTTCATGGGAAATAGATGGGGAAACAGTAGAAACAGTGTCAGACTTTGTTTTGGGGGGCTCCAAAATCACTGCAGATGGTGACTGCAGCCATGAAATTAAAAGGCGCTTACTCCTTGGAAGAAAAGTTATGACCAACCTAGATCGTATATTCAAAAACAGAGACATTACTTTGCTGACTAAGGTCCGTCTAGTCAAGGCTATGGTTTTTCCAGTGGTCATGTATGGATGTGAGAGTTGGACTGTGAAGAAGGCTGAGCGCCGAAGAATTGATGCTTTTGAACTGTGGTGTTGGAGAAGACTCTTGAGAGTCCCTTGGACTGCAAGGAGATCCAACCAGTCCATTCTGAAGGAGATCAGCCCTGGGATTTCTTTGGAAGGAATGATGCTAAAACTGAAGCTCCAGTACTTTGGCCACCTCATGCGAAGAGTTGACTCATTGGAAAAGACCCTGATGCTGGGAGGGATTGGGAGCAGGAGGAGAAGGGGACGACTGAGGATGAGATGGCTGGATGGCATCACGGACTCAATGGGCGTGAGTCTGAGTGAACTCTGGGAGTTGGTGATGGACAGGGAGGCCTGGCGTGCTGCGATTCATGGGGTCGCAAAGAGTCGGACACGACTGAGCGACTGAACTGAACTGACGTTAATAACTTTTGGATACTGAACCAGCCTCAAATCCCTCTTGGCCAAAGTGTATAATTTTTTTTCAAGTTTAGCAAATCATTTTGTGGAGTTTTATTGAGGTAAATGACGATGTTGAGTTAGTTTGAGGTATGCGATGTAATAATTTGTTCTGTGTATAGGTATATACTGTGAGATGATGACCACAATAAGGTTGCCTAACACACCCACTGGGTCACCTAGTTGTGTGTGTGGTAAGAACATGTGCAATTTGCTCTCCTAGCAACTTCCAGGCATGCGATACAGTATTGTTAACTAGTCAGCGTGCTGTACATCACACACCCCAGATGTATTCATCTTGTAACTATGCGTTTCTATATTTTGACCAAAATCTCCCCATTTCCCCCACTCCCTAGCCTCTGCCAATCACCAATACACTCTTTTTCTATGAAAAAAAAAAAAAAGCAGAGACAAAGGCCCATCTAGTCAAAGCTATTGTTTTTCCAGTAGTCATGTGTGGATGTGAGAATTGGACTATAAAGAAAGCTGAGTGCAGAAGAATTGCTGCTTTTGAACTGTGGTGTTGGAGAAGACTCTTGAGAGTCCCTTGGACTGCAAGGAGACCCAACCAGTCCATCCTAAAGGAGATCTGTCCTGTATGTTCACTGCAAGCGCTGATGCTGAAGCTGAAACTCCAATACACTGGCCACCTGATATGAGGAACTGATTCATTTGAAAAGACCCTGATGCTGGGAAAGACTGAAGGTGGGAGGAGAAGGGGCTGACAGAGGATAAGATGATTGGAGGGCATCACCGACTCGATGGACATGAGTTTGAATAAACTCTGGGAGTTGGTGATGGACAGGGAGGCCTGGCATGCTGCAGTCCATGGCGTTGCAAAGACTTGGACACAACTGAGTGACTGAACTGAACTGAATTTGACCAGCCAAGTCAAGAATGATGTTGACATATTACCATCCAGTGAGTAAAAGAGGAACCCGTGAGTCCATACCAAGGTAGGTAGACAAGTGAGTGTTGAATGTGTAGAAATAAATAATTGGGAGTGACGAAAACTGAAGAATCACCATTTAGCAGTCATCATGGGGCTGCAGTGAGTTATTGGTGGAGGCTAAGGATGGTAGGTGGAGGCCTTAATACCTGTCATAAGGTACTCTTCAGCCTCAAAGGGAAAAACTGGCAGATGTGACCTAGTTGGGGTAGGGGGCCAGGTGGAATTTTGCATCCTGACTCCACAAGTGGAGAAAAGCAGAGCAGCATGCCTGGGGCATTTCTGCCAGAAAGCTTGGTCCTAGTGTGGCCTGGGAGCTCATCAGAAAGATGGGGTGTTCAGGTGCCCTTTTTTCTACTGAGAAACTGTGATTGTCTCAGATCCCAGGAGACTGAAAAGACACAGCTCCTTGCAGTGTATGCTCCGGAGTGGGATCTGGGCCACAAAGGAAACGCCCCGGGACAGTCTGTGGATTAGATAGTAGAGTGGTATCAGTCTTTACTTCTTGAGTGAGAGGGCTGTGGAGAAGAGGTTGTCCTTATTTTGGGGAATTAGGCACTGGAGTTTTTCAGGGTGATGAGTGATCATATCTGAAAGCCTTTGTCAGATGACTCAGAAAAAGACCAATAATGATAGGTAAGCTCAGCTTATAGCTCAGCTGGTAAAGAATCTGCCTGCAATTCAGGAGACCCTGGTTCGATTCCTGGGTCTGGAAGTTCCCCTGGAGATTGGATAGGCTATCCACTCCAGAACTCTTGGGCTTCTCTTGTGGCTCAGATGGTAAAGAACCTGCCCGCAATGCGGGAGACCTGGGTTTGATCCTTGAGTCGAGAAGATCCCCTGGAGGAGGGGCATGGCAACTCACTCCAGTATTCTTGCCTGGAGAATCCCCATGGACAGAGGAGCCTGTTGGGCTATAGTCCATGGGGTCTCAAAGAGTCAGACATGACTAAGTGACTAAGCACAAGCGTGTGTGTGTGTGTGTGTGTGTGTAGAGAGATGCTTGCTAAATGAAAGATGGGGTCAGGTGAGGGGAGCACATGCTGTTGAGGTTCACAGTGGGGATCTGGTGATGGAGACTTTTGTGCTCAAATATTTTCTCCAAATTTGAAATTATTTCAAAAATTATGTTTGAAAGTCCCTATTTCTATCAAATGGCCAAGTTTGATTGAATCAAGTGCAAGTTTGACTGAATCTCTCCCCCGCTTATAAACTGTTCCCTTTTCTTCTCCTGTGAAGTTAAAGACCTTCTGCAGAGCAAGCAGAGCTCTTCACAGTCTGACCTGTCTCGCCTCACCCAGGGTCTGCACCCTGCCCCGTCACATTGCTCCCCACTTGCTCTCGCCAGGCCTCGCTGCTGTCCGTCTGTCTCTCCAAGCCTGTGCGCCTGCACCGCTCTTCTCTGTGTCTGGACTTTTTCCTCCTGTCTTTATGCAAAGCTCCCATGCATCTTTCAAAACCTGATTTGTATGTCTCCACTTCTAGAAGGCTTTTGTTGTAGTGAGTTAATCTTGTCTATACTTTATGCTTGTCTCCATGATGAAACTTATCTACTGAATACAGCTCAGCCCTCAGGAGCCCCGAGGAAGCTCTGTGCCTGTGAGGGGAGCCCTGGTGTTCACTGGGATGTCTGAATCAGGCAGTACACTTGAGAACCCCCAGCTGAAGCCATGTGTCGAGTCAGAAGCCGTCTTTCAGTGTTTCCAGTAATGATGGGCTCGCATGGCCTCTCTGGGCCCTCTGCTCAGGTCTAGGAAGGCAAGTGACGTGTTAGCTGAGTCCTCTTGGAGGGCGTCACCTGAGATCCTCTCCAAGGTCACTGCGGCTCCAGGACGCAGGTCCTGATCTGTGGGGCTGACGGTCAGGGCTCGTCCTGGGCTCCCTCTGTGTTGCCCCTCCCCGTGCGGCAGCTCGCTCTGTCTTCTCAGGACAGCAGGGACATCTCTCTGAAGAGTCACCCCCTTTGCTGTTAGGCCCACTGAGGGCAATCTTCTTTTTGACTTAGCTCATTAGTAAGCTAGTCTGGGGTGTGAAATCCCATCACATTGTCAAGGAGAAGGGACTGTGGAGTTGGGTGACATTTAGGGTTCTGCCACTGTGGTCTCTTTGTGGACTGAAGAAGGGGGTGCTGATGGGCCATCTGAAATTGCAAACGGGGCTCTGATCATGGTTTCATATCGTTGCTGCGTTCAGTCATGCCAACTGTGATCCCACGGACTGCATCCCGCCAGGCTCCTCTGTCCATGGGCTTCTCCAGGCAAGAATGCTGGAGTGGGTTGCCATTTCCTTCTCCAGGGATCTTCCCAGACCATGGATCGAACCTGGGTCTCCTGGATTGGCAGGCAGGTGCTTTACCACTGAGCCAGCATGGAAGCCTGGTTTCCCATGGTAGCAGATGATTTATGAATTTACAAATTAAAGGAAGGCTATAATTTTGGTACTGCACTCATTTTATTTCTAAACGCTTATAGTTCAGGCGCTAGTCTGTAAGAGCAATAATAAAAGAAATGGCAACCCACTCCAATATTCTTGCCTGGAAAATCCCGTGGACAGAGGAGCCTGGCGGGCCACAGTCCATGGGGTCACAGGAGAGTCACAGGACTTAGCAACTAAACAACAATAACAGAGCCTCAGTTCAGTTCAGTTGCTCAGTCATCTCCGATTCTTTGTGACCCCAGGGACTGCAGCATGCCAGGCTTCCCTGTCCATCACCAACTCCTGTAGCTTGCTCAAACTCATGTCCATCGAGTCGATGATGACAATTGAGCCTCGTGGTGCTCATTCTCCAGGGTATCTGACCTTGTAATTACAAAAGTCCATCACAGTGACAAAGATGGATGGAGAGGCTACAAGGCTTCTTTCTCGTCCAAGACACAGGTGCTGGCATCACTAAGTCTCCGGGGCTCAGGAAGGTAGGTAAGAATTAGTAGGTGGAAGGATGCAGCTTACAGAGCCCAGAGTGCAAAATGTGAATTGGGAGACAACAGTCAGGGATGTCCAAACTGCTCCGATAATCCTTGCATAGCCTCAGCCCTGATCCTCAGCCTGCAGGGTTTGACTTTTGCCACTAGCCACTCTGCTTCCTGGTGTGCTACAGTCCACAGGGTTGTAAAGGGTTGGACTTGACTTAGCGACTGAACAACTCTGCTTCCTGCAGTGAGGCTGCCTCTCTCATTAATTTCCAGGTTGGAAAAAAAAGGAAATCAAAATTTCCAGTCAAATAAATTAGACAGAACAACAAAAAAAGAGCAACAATAATAAAAATGTCAATAACTCACATTTATTGACTGCTCAGCTTTGCAGGTACAGATGCTCAGTACTCTATAGAATTACTCGTTCAGCCCTCGTAATCCCTGCAGAGTGCGTGTCCTGTGATTCCGCGTCAACGCAGGTGGTAAAACACCCTGCTAGTGACCTGAGCTCAGACTTCTGAGCAGCCCTCAGCACCACAGGCAAGTTTCACATCCACACACCTCAGTGACACTGTTGTGATGTGACTTCTGTAACAAAGTTATTACTGTGGGGAATTTTTTTTGTTTTTACCACAACCTGCCAGAGTGAACATGCATCCCTATTTTTATGTTTCGCTGCACCAAGTGGCAAGAAGGATCTTAGCCCCCACACCCCCTACAGTTGAAGCTCTGAGCCTTAACCACTGGGGTTCCAGAGGAGTCCAAGACATACATTTTCACTTTACAGGGACAAGGATATGGGGGCACTGAGGCGGAAGAATCAGAGAGAGATGGAGCAGAGGGGCCGCTCGGGGAAGCAGAGATGAAGCTGCAGACCCAGGCGGAGAAGC
>SJXQ01008782.1:76146-137044 GCA_006408695.1 Aepyceros melampus
AAGCCACTGGCCAGGAAATGGGGCCAGTCTGTACTGAGATGTGCCGTCAGTATAAAAGACACTGGATTTCAAAGATGGTATAAAAAACGTATAAAACAACTCAATATTTTAAATATATTTTCTATGACAAAATGATAACATTTGGTATATACTTGGTTAAATACTATATTTAATCTGTTTTTCACTTTGTAAAATGTGGCTGCTAGATAATTCATAATGACTCTGTGGCTCATATTATATTTCTATTGGACAGCTCTGCTATAGATAAGTTATTACTTTTCCTAAACCCTCCAAACCGTTCCCTCCCTTCCTTTGCACTTGCACCCACGTTTGTTTTTGCCTAAGATGTTCTCTGTGCATCTCTGCCTGTAGGTTGTTTGTGCTTCAGGGTCCACTTGAAAGGAGGCCCTTCCCAAACTCATTCCTTTCCTCCAGGCAGACTTTGTCACCTCCTCAGTCACTGCATTTTCATGAGTGGCTCTTACACTTTCATGTTATTTAATTATTGTTTGCAGTTATGAGCAACTGGAGGTCCAGGCAGCATTTTTTAAGAAACATTTATTTATTTGGTTTGCCAGGTCTTAACAGTGGCGTGCAGGATCTTTGATCTTGTTGTTACATGTGGGATCTAGTTCCCTGATGGAACCCAGGCCCCCTGCATTGGGAGTGCAGAGTCTTAGCCTCTGGACCACCAAGGACATCTCCCAGGCAGTGTTTTATTTATCTGTCTTCAGCATTGAGTTCCCATGTCATCAAATGAACTAGAGCATCATCTAGTGAATAAAGTGATAGAAGATAACTGTGATTGGCAAATGAACTGTTTAGAAAAGAATTCTTCTAAGAGGACCAAAGAGAGAAAAACTGTTTTAACTTCCTCTATTGACATTTATTTGGCACATATGGTGGGGACAGTGAGAGAGGGGAGATAGCACTTGCAAACACCTGTGAATATGGTGCATCTGGGGAACCCTAAGTCAGTCTGCTTGGTGACAAAGAGTGCAACTGGGTGAGAGCCAGATGGATCAGAAGCAGGGAGTTGAAGTGTGTCACCTGTTAGATTGCTGGCTGCAATGGACGATGGATTGGTCAGGGCTGGAGAGGGAAAAGATGAGGAAGAGAGTTAAGACACAATGATCCTGACAGGAGTGTGTGGCTACACTAGGGAGGGGAGAGAGGAGTTCCGGGGCCAGGCCCAGGTCATTCATACAGTGGGTGTGTCCATGACTTCATCTAACACTGTAGCTGACCGCCTTATCCTCAAGGCTGAAGCCTTTCCAGCATCAGCTGTTTTCTCAGCTGACAAAGACTGACCCAGTGGTTAAGAGAATTAACTGCCGTCAGATCATCCACCAGCCTAGCTTTGAGCTCAGGCAACTAAATTAATCTTTCTGGCCCTCAGGCTCATCCTCTGAAAAACAGTAACATGCCTGTCTCACAGGAACACTAGGAGAATTAAATGAATTCCCAAGGGGAAATTTCAGTTTGCTGCCTCCTTTGGAGCAGTCCCTAAGTAAATCATAGCTATCACTGAAATTACGTTTCCTATTAGTTTCCTGTTTGGTTCTTCCTAAATGCTGTGGTGAAAATGAAAAAGGTATTCTCCAAGCCAGGCTTCAGCAATATGTGAACCGTGAACTTCCTGATGTTCAAGGTGGTTTTAGAAAAGGCAGAGGAACCAGACATCAAATTGCCAACATCCGCTGGATCATCAAAAAAGCAAGAGAGTTCCAGAAAAACATCTATTTCTGCTTTACTGACTATGCCAAAGCCTTTGACTGTGTGGATCACAAGAAACTGTGGAAAATTCTGAAAGAGATGGGAATACCAGACGACCTGACCTGCTTCTTGAGAAATCTGTATGCAGGTCAGGAAGCAACAGTTAGAACTGGACATGGAAAAACAGACTGGTTCCAAATAGGAAAAGGAGTACATCAAGGCTGTATATTGTCACCCAGGCTTCAGCAATACGTGAACCATGAACTTCCTGATGTTCAAGCTGGTTTTAGAAAAGGCAGAGGAACCAGAGATCAAATTGCCAACATCTGCTGGATCATGGAAAAAGCAAGTGAGTTCCAGAAAAACATCTATTTCTGCTTTATTGACTATGCCAAAACCTTTGACTGTGTGGATCACAAGAAACTGGAAAATTCTGAGAGAGGTGGGAATACCAGACCACCTAACTTGCCTCTTGAGAAATCTGTGTGCAGGTCAGGAAGCAACAGTTAGAAATGGACATGGAACAACAGACTGGTTTAAAATAGGAAAAGGAGTACATCAAGGCTGTATATTGTCACCCTGCTTATTTAACTTCTATGCAGAGTACATCATGAGAAACGCTGGACTGGAAGAAACACAAGCTGGAATCAAGATTGCCAGGAGAAATATCAATAACCTCAGATATGCAGATGACATCACCCTTATGGCAGAAAGTGAAGAGGAACTACAAAGCCTCTTGATGAAATTGAAAGAGGAGAGTGAAAAAGTTGGCTTAAAGCTCAACATTCAGAAAACGAAGATCATGGTATCTGGCCCCATCACTTCATGGGAAATAGATGGGGAAACAGTGGAAACAGTGTCAGACTTTATTTTTGGGGGCTCCAAAACCACTGCAGATGGTGACTGCAGCCATGAAATTAAAAGACACTTACTCCTTGGAAGAAAAGTTATGACAAACCTAGATAGTATATTCAAAAGCAGAGACATTACTTTGCCGACTAAGGTCTGTCTAGTCAAGGCTATGGTTTTTCCTGTGGTCATGAATGGATGTGAGAGTTGGACTGTGAAGAAAGCTGAGTGCAGAAGAATTGATGCTTTTGAACTGTGGTGTTGGAGAAGATTCTTGAGAGTCCCTTGGACTGCAAGGAGATCCAACCAGTCTCTTCTGAAAGAGATCAGCCCTGGGATTTCTTTGGAAGGAATGATGCTAAGGCTGAAACTCCAGTACTTTGGCCACCTCATGCAAAGAGTTGACTCATTGGAAGAGACTTTGATGCTGGGAGGGATTGGGGAAAGGAGGAGAAGAGGATTACAGAGGATAAAATGGCTGGATGGCATCACTGACTCAATGGATGTGAATCTGAGTGAACTCTGGGAGTTGGTGATGGACAGGGAGGCCTGTCATGCTGCGATTCATGGGGTCGCAAAGAGTTGGACACGACTGAGTGACTGAACTGAGCTAAACTGAAGCTGGAATTCCATTACCTCCACTACTTATGTTCATAGTGATGCTTCCTAACGCCCACTTGACTTCGCACTCTAAGATGTCTGGCTCTAGGTTAGTGATCACTCTGTCATGATTATCTGTTCATTAATATCTTTCATGTGTAGTTCTCTGTGTATTCTTGCCACCTCTTAATATCTTTTGCTTCTGTTAGTTCCACATCATTTTTGTCCTTCATTGTGCCCATCTTTGCATGAAATGTTTCTTTGATATCTCTAATTTTCTTGAAATGGTATCTAGCCTTTCTCATTCTATTGTTTTCCTCTATTTCTTTGCATTGGTCACTTAGGAAGTCTTTCTTATCTCTCCGTGATATTCTTTGGAACTCTGCCTTCAGATGGATATATCCTTCCTTTTCTCCTTTGCCTTTCACTTCTCTTCTTTTCTCAGCTTTGTAAGGCCTCCTCAGACAACCATTTTCCATTGAACCATTTATTTATTTTTTGAAGGGATGGTTTTGATCATTGACTCTTGTACAGTGTTACAAGTCTCTGTCCATAGTTCTTCAGGCACTGTCTATCAGATCTAATCCCTTGAATCTGATTGTCACTTCCACAGTATAATCATAAGGGATTTGATTTATGTCATACATGATAGGCCTCGTTGTTTTCTCTACTTTCTTTAATTTAAATCTGAATTTGGCAATAAGGAATTCATGATCTGAGACACAGTCAGCTCCCAGTCTTGCTTTTGCTGACTGAAGAGAGCTTCTCCATGCTGGCTGCAAAGATATAACCAATCTGACTTCGGTATTGACCATCTGGTGATGTCCATGTATAGAGTCATCTCTTGTGTTGTTGGAAGAGGGTGTTTGCTATGACCAATGGATTCTCTTTGCAAAATTCTGTTAGGCTTTACACTGCTTCATTTTGTACTCAAGGTCAACCTTGCCTGTTATTTCGGGTATCTCTTGACTTCTGACTTTTGCATTCCAGTGCCCTATGATTAAAAGGACATCTTTTTTTTTTTTTTTTGGTGTTAATTCTAGAAGGTCTTGTACATCTTCATAGAACCATTCAACTTCAATTTTTTTAGCATTAGTGTTGTGTGTGCATAGCTCTATCTAATTTGACCCCATGTATATATGTATGTGATCCCACACGGTCAAAATACAAACTGTCCCATCACCACAGAAAATGCCTTTACTTCTTTAGAATTGTATTCATCTGCCCCACCACGGTCCTTTTCCTTTGTTAATTTCTAATCCGTTCTCCATTTCTAATTTATCTTTTCAAGGCTACTATGTAAGTGAAATTGCACAATATGTTAACCTTTAAGATTGGATGCTTTTTTTGCTAATTATCATGTCCTTAAAATGCATTAAGTAGTTACATGCAGCATTAATTGGTACCTTTTTATTACTGAGTAGCATTTTGTATGGATGTACCACCATTTGCATAACCATCTATTTGTTGAAGGAAATTGTCAATGTTTCCTGCTTTGAGCTTTTAAAAATAAAGTTGTTAAGAACCTTAGTGTTCAAACTTTTGTGCAAACACAAGTTCCATTTTTTTTTTCCCTAGGATAAATGCCCAAGAATATGATTGTTAGGTTATATGATAAACACATATTTAATTTTATAAGAAACTGCTGAAATATTTTCCATAGTGCTGTTCCATTTTACATCTCATAAGCAATGCATATGAGATACTGCTTCTTTTCATTTTTGCCAACATTTGCCATTTTTATTATTTTTTAAACTTAGTCACTGTAATATAAATGTAGTAATAACTCATTGTAGTTTTAATTTGCATTCCCCTAATGGCTAATGATGTTGAACATCTTTTCATGTGCCTCTAAGATTTTAGAAACAGCCTTACTTCATAATTCAATGAATATTGAACATAACTATGTAGTCTTTACTTAGTAATTCTGATTACAAGTCAAAATAAAAGCTCTCATAATGTTCCCTTGTGATTTATATGCATTTATGAGGTTCATGAAATACAAATCACATAAAAGAAGATGTAGTTAGAACAAAACCTCATTAATCTGTTTTCCTCTATTTCATGACATATTATAATTCAGGCAAATGCTGCTGTTATTTTGTCTAAATGGATTATTTTTTAAATTTTTTCTCCAAAATGATGTTTTTAGATGTTGAATTAAAAGAAAGGAAATTAGAAAGAATGCAGACTTTCATTTATATTTTGTTACATTTTCAACAAGCACAAAGCAAATGTATTTGTTAATTTGGAATACATGCATATATGCGTGTGTGCATGCTAAGTTGCTTAAGTTGTGTCCAACTGTTTAAGACCCCTTGGACTGTAGCCCAACAGGCTTCTGTATCTGGGATTCTCCAAGCAAGAATGCTGGAGTGAGTTGTCATGCCCTCCTCAAGGGTATCTTCCCAACCCAGGGATCAAACGCCAGTCTCTTATGTTTCCTGCATTGACTGTTGAGTTCTTTACCACTAGTTCCATCTGCGAAGCCCATATAGATGTATACATATTTATATTTATGTGTATTAATATACACAAACTTCAGGAGTAGTAAGTCAGTCCAGATAGGGTAGAGACAAGAAGGTTTGGTTGGAAGAGGTTTCTATTTGCATTTAGCACTCTTGTTATCTTCTTAAATCAGATATCTGATTATCCCTTTGTCTCTCCCTCCACCACCAATGCTTCTCATCCCAGAAATGTTAGTAAATTGTGTACTTATAATATTACCAGAGGCCTCAAATTTCCTGTGTCTCTTTTTCCTTAGAAAATGAGATTATTTTAATAATCCTGGTGGCTCAGAGAGTTAAGAATCCACCTGCAATGCAGGAGACCTGGGTTCTATCCCTAGGTCAGGAAGATCTCCTGGAGAAGGAAATGGCAACCCACTCCAGTATTCTTGCCTGGAGAATCCAATGGAATGAGAAGCTTGGCCAGCTACAGTCTATGGGGTAACAAAAGAGTCAGATACAACTGAATGACTAACACATTTTCAAATATGTGAGCAAACTATTCCCAGAACAACAAGGAGGCGTTTCCTAGGGCTACTTCTTATTAAAAAAGTCATCATTCTGTTCAGGGTTCAGGCAGAACATGGATAACAATTTCAAATTTGGGTAATTGAAGAAAGTTCAATAAAGGAACTGTTTGGAATAATGTATTAAAGAAATAGGGACAGACACCATGGAAAACTTAGCCATCTACACTCTTATTTACTGGGACCTTCTAGATAGAATGTCAGGCCCAGTTGGGGTAGGTAAATGCTTTTGCCATTTTACAGTGGAATACTGCTGAGGATGTTCAATTTTACCTTTACCTTAGTGATGTGTAAATGGATGAAAGCACAATTTACAGAAATGAAAGAGTGGTTTATTTTCTCACATTAAAAAAAAATACATCTTTATCCTCTTTCTTGAACATAAAACTCATAATATTAGTAAAATTTTGTAGAACCTATAGGCTAACAAGCAGTCTTACGTGAAAATGATGCTGCTGCTGCTGCTGCTGCTGCTGCTAAGTCGCTTCAGTCGTGTCCGACTCTGAGCGACCCCATAGATGGCAGCCCACCAGGCTCCCCCGTCCCTGGGACTCTCCAGGCAAGAATACTGGAGTGGGTTGCCACTTCCTTCTCCAATGCATGAAGGTGAAAAGAGAAAGTGAAGTAGCTCAGTCATGTCTGACTCTTAGCGACCCCAATGGACTGCAGCCCACCAGGCTCCTCCGTCCATGGGATTTTACCGGCTACTAAATGAAGAAACTAATAAGACTACTAAGAAAACTTTAGTTAATGCCTTAGCAACCCATGACATGTATCTATAATCAAACACATACACAGATACATAACAACTTCAAATTGGATTGTTCTCTGCCTGGAACAATACTAACAATTGATTAATTCTTGTCTACTGCTTTTAATGTACAAAAACTATTCTAAGCACCCTACTTCTATTAACTAATTTGTGGTTGAGTCTAGCTTATTTAGGAGTCTATGCCCTCAACCACTGTACTAAATATCAAAATACCATTGCAAAAAACAGATCAGATCACAACAAAAACCTTATGCTTAAGATGATTTTTTGAAAATATAATTATCTCTGAGAATGTCTTACTTGCTGAAAAGTATTCTTTGAAATGTTAAATAAAGGGCAAGCCATCAATAGCTCTAACCTCACAAATATTTGCATTTTTTATCATGTTCAAGCAAAGCTTCATGAGAATAACAAAGAGGCTGCCTTATAGCATCATGAAAAGAAAAAAAAATAAAATGAGAAGAGGTACATGATTCAAACTAACAACCCCATCTGTGAGGACAAATAAATGTTACCTGTGTATTTCGTGGAAATACTTGTTATGTATAAGTAATACTAAATAATGTAATTGACTGTCCTTTGATGTTTTCTCTTATAGAGTTCACTTTTTACTTAAGATGGGAAGTAACTCTTCAGGATAAAACATTTAAGAACAACTTGAAAGAAAATATCTTTTGGATTGATTTCATTTTTAAAAGTTTTGCTTTCAGTAGAGTCTAAAGGTTGAATGGTCATGCACGGAAGCTTGAACAAGTATTGATGTTCATCAAATATTATTGTGAAAATGACAAAAAGTCAGTTTCCTCTGTTGCAAATCTGGATTAAATTGAGCAAAGTTTGTTTACTAACGTTGATAGAACATTCTTTATTATTGTGACTCATAGGCAGACATTTACATGTTCATATTATAAAAGTGTTTTTAAATGATTTATGTTTTGAAGTAAATAGTACCTGATGAGGGATTGGTAAACAGGTATTATCAGAGTACTGAGCCTTTGACTTATGAACATATGGGAAACATGAGTATACTTTTGGACTATATGTTTCAAAAATTCAATTAGAAATATACTGTAACATAAAATGTTTTATTTTCTGAAGTGATTCCTTGATGTGGTTGATGATATTACACAGAGAAGGAGGAGAATTGTAGGTGATGGAGAAGTCTATAAACAACAGTACAGAAAAAGGGAGCTTACAGTGGCATCTATTCTCCATCCTGCATCACAGGGTCTAGGGTGAAGTCTTATTGTTAGGAACATGACATTTCCAAATATCAAAATTATTTAATGCAGGCATTTTGAGACTTGGGTATAGTCCATCTTTGAATTTCACTTGTCAGTATTCTGCTATTTGGATTCTCCCTGACAAAGCACTGAGAATATAAACCATTTTCTTTCTCTGCATCAAACCTTTTGCAGTTCTGGAACCCCAGAGCTTGGAGATTATGAAGTTTTATCATTGCATTAGAATTTGGCATGAGTGTTAGCATTCCCAAATGTCTCTGACATTGGAGTGGCAATCTGCCACATGAATTTTGGAGAGAGAGTCTTGTATAGAGTTGTGAACTTTGAACACTGTACAAAGATAATAACACTTTACTTCAGAATTTAGATTTGTTGGTTATTTTGTTGTTGTTTTTGGCACAATTTAATATAGGAGAAATTGAATATTTTTCAGTGTTAACAGGAAGGGGTAATCAAAAATTAGGCTTTGAAGGTACAGGCCAAAATACAATAAATATGTACAATCTCCCTGAAAAGTTGAAAGACAATGGGACACAGAATCTTTGTAAAGGGACTGTGTTTTTTATTACATGAGAACCAAAGGGCAGGGACAAATTTCATGGTGATTGCAAGGAAGAAATTGAGATCATGATCATATGAAGGGTTCAGAGAGGACAAAGTGCAAAGAAAGTAGATTGGTATGCATTTAGGACTATTGGCTAGTCAGCAAAATACACAGGGGAAGGGTGGAGGGCAATTAGGATTTTGTGTAGAGAACTTTTAAAATAATTTTCCAGGGAAACTAACTGTAAAATAATCATTACACGACTCTATGATGTGCACCACTAATATGACTATATGAATTAATATTTACTGAAATAAGAAATAATGGTTTGACATACTTATTAATCAACAATCTTTTAAAATTATAAACACTAATATAATACATCACTAACATCTAAGCTTAGTGTCCTTTTTTACTTAACTATTTTTTTCCTAGAAAAGTAAATAACTCATGACCTATATTTAATCTGTTTTAATTTTGGAATATACATGTTAGATGTGAAACCATTTTTTAGATTCAGCACCTTTATGAACTGAATTGCTCCCATCCTCAAAAAAGAATTCATATATTGAAGTCTTAATTCCTAATAGTTTATGATGTCACTATTCTAGGATATATAGCCTTTAAAAAGGTGAAAGTGAAAATGAAGTCGCTCAGTCGTGTCCGACTCTTTGCCACCCCATGGACTGTAGGCTATCAGGCTCTCTGTCCATGGGATTTTCCAGCCAAGAGTGCTGGAGTGGATTGCCATTTCCTTCTCCAGGGAATCTTCCCAACCCAGGAATTGAACCCGGGTCTCCCACATTGCAGGCAGACGCTTTACCGTGGGAACCATCAGGGAAGAAGTTAAAATTAAATGAAATCTTAAGGGTGGGGCCCTAATGCAATCTGACAGATGTCCTCATTAGAAGAAGATGAGATAGCAGGCACACGCACACAAAGAGGAAAGACCAGGTGAAGAGGCAGCAATAAGCCTCCAGTAGCCTAGGAAAGAGTCTCCAGGAGAAACCAAACTTGCAGTCACATGTATGTTGCACTTCCAGCCTCCATAACTGTAAGAAATACATATTTGTCCCTTAAACTACCCAGTGGTATTTTGTTATGACAGCCCTAGCAGGTTAATACCATGCCTTAAACATTAAGAAACTACATTAAGTCACCCAAACCCTTCAGCTAAATAGTGAAACATGCCTGGCTTATATGTTCTATAAAATATATTTTGTCGAGCAAAATAAAATGTTAGGGAGCCTAAAATAACTTTTAAATGAAGAGATATAAAAAATCAGGATAGGATTTTAAATTAAAAAAAAAAATTCTGAAGTCTACACTGTCTCTATTTCTATTAACTGAATTTGTTTTACATGCACATATACACACATGGACGCATATACTGCCAGCATTTAAGGAAATCACTCTTATTTTCAAGACTATAAAGCTCAACTTTCTTTCTTAGTGCTTCCATTTACTTGCCTACCATCAGTGAATGTGATTCTTAGCCTATAAAAATTTCCTTTGGGCTTTTAAAACTTTAGTTTTCTTATCTCTAAAATATGCATAATAATGTCTTCCTAGTCTCCCTTACAATGATGATGATCAAATGAAATAATGATCATAAAGGCCCTTTTTGAATATTGCAAAGACTGATAAAAAATGTTGGAAACTGTAACATTGACCAAAAAAGGGCTTTAATGAGGTATAATTGTTTTACTTCAATGAATTATTTTGGTATGTGTGTGTGTGTATGCAAGGAAACTGAGGCATCAAATTGTTTATAAGTTCAATAGCTGAGAAAGAATAAGGCCATTCCTTTGACCTGAGTTGCATTTTTCTTGATATGGTAAATATTTTTTTTTTTAGTTACTCATTAAGATTAAAATGGGTTTGATTATGTAGGAGTCAGATTTCCATTTGATTGAATGCCTGAAAGGGAAGATTTTCTTAAATTTAATCCAAATTAATCTGCCTATTTTAAAATATGATTAAAGAGACCATAAAATATCCTCATTATGAATGGTTTTCAAATTTCACAAAAGATAACATTTTCAAATCATAATTTTCATGATTTTAATTTACTTTTCCTTCTAAATAGAAGTCTTGTACAGACTTCATAATTTATTATTCTCTATGCTTTAAAAGACTTCAACTGACATAAAGTTTTTCTGACTATACATCAGTGTTGACTAAGCTTGGTTATTTCCATGTAATTCTATTTTAATCATTGGCTTTCCTGGACAATTCAATTATCATACTTGAACAAAGTATATCTTGATTTGATAAGAAACACAAGAAAGAATTCACCAACCAGAGGCCAGGGCACTAAATAGCCATTTAGAATAATATTTTAGAAATTGAATAGAGATGACTATAACTTGTTTTAGAGAGTTGCTCATATGTAGTTATGGAAGAGGAGTGTATTAATATTACTCAAAAGTTACACACCTAGCTTTAAGCTGTTTATTTTTAATGTGTACATTAAAATGCATGAAAAACATGAAGAACAATTAAAATAGTACTTGAAGAAAAATGATAAAAATTTAAGAATCCCACTGAGATTTTCTATACCTACACTCCCAGACATTTGCATGCTATACAATATGATCTGCCAAAGTACATGGCTTCAAATAAAATAATGATTATGCTAATAATACCACCTAAGTAATCATATCTCCTGCAATCAAATTGAAGTGGTGATGTCCTTTTCTTTGACTCAGCTGATCATTACCATCTTTTAAATAAATCTCTTCTGCTGCTCTGTTGAGATATAGTCTGAGCAGCAGAGGTATTGATTTCTGTGTAATTATTATAAATGTTAAGTTGCTATTACTGATGCATATGGTAGTAATGCTTTATTCATCTCAAGAAAAGGAGAACTGTATTTTTTTTTTTTTGCTTCAGAGACATGCACATTAATGATGAAAAAGAGATTTTCAACTGCATGAGAAAATGAAGAAGATCTCTTGCAATGAGATATGCACTGTCTCCAGCACACACCTGCACTGTTGAGCACCATCAGATAAGAGCATCTTTCAACTGCTGTGCAGACCTCTATGGCACATGATATTAGTAATGCAGTGTTTATGCCACAGGCAGATTGTTCATGTTTAGCAATTTAAAAGTAAAGATCAGAAAAAAAAAAAAAGTTTGGTTTCTCTAAACATGAGGTCAGATGGCAAGCAATCAGCATTAACCAATTATCTAAATACAGTAGAAATATGCTTTTGTTTATCTTTGTTTCTCAGTTGATGCCTATAATCACACTACAGCTTAAAGATTTTGAGTTAAACAGACTTTAGGTTACAATCACAAATAACATCACACAGTAAAGTACAATTAGGTCAATTACCGATGCCAATTTTAAAAGATTATTGTGCAGAATATGCTTCATGTAGTGATTCAGGACTGTAATTATTAGAAAGGACTGCTTGTGAGGTGCCCCTTGGCTGGTGCTTGGGGACTTGATTCTGGATTGGGTTCTCACCATTTCCTGAAGTGGAATGTACAAAGCTGGACTGAATGCCAGATTAAATATGTTAAAAGGTATGCATGGTTTACATGAAGGTTTTTATACACATTTCTGGAAAATTAGGAAAAGAACACACACACATTTACACACAAAGTTTGCATTGAGAATTTTTTAATGTGAATTTTTCCCTGGCTAGAAAACATATATTTTGCTCCAAAATATACTATTACAAAGGTTTGTTTATTCATTCATATATCCAGAAAATAAACTGGCATGGAACATGCTGAGCCTGGAAGAAAGAACACGGACTACACTCCAAAGCAACTACAGAGCTAGTCAAAGTGCACTGGCATATATTAGCAGAGTACAGGTGGGACGAAACTGTGAGGAAGATGCATCAGGAAGGGCTAGAAAGAAACACTGGATAAGGGAGAGTATATTGATTTGTGAGAACTTTCCTGGAATCCATAAAATATTGACTGTCTGGTAAAGACCCAATAAACATGTTTCTAGGAAGAAGCATGCGGAAATGCAGACATACATTGAATGAGGTGGTTATGGCAGAGTGCCATAAAAGAGAAGATTAAAAGATTTAGAAATTGGGGATTCTAGAGTGAATATACTTCATGAGGCAGAAAATCTATGAGAAGTTTAGGTTTTATAAGAGATTCCAGAGAATACATCATTTCCTAAATGTATAAAGAAATACACTGTGGGAGGTATTCACATTCCTGAGAAATCTGTATGCAGGTCAGGAGGCAACAGTTAGACCTGGACATGGAACAACAGACTGGTTCCAAATAGGAAAAGGAGTACGTCAAGGCTGTATATTGTCACCCTGCTTATTTAACTTATATGCAGAGTACATCATGAGAAACGCTGGACTGGAAGAAACACAAGCTGGAATCAAGATTGCTGGGAGAAATATCAATAACCTCGGATATGCAGATGACACCACCCTTATGGCAGAAAGTGAAGAGGAACTACAAAGCCTCTTGATGAAAGTGAAAGAGGAGAGTGAAAAAGTTGGCTTAAAGCTCAACATTCAGAAAACGAAGATCATGACATCCAGTCCCATCACTTCATGGGAAATAGATGGGGAAACAGTGGAAACAGTGTCCGACTTTATTTTTGGGGCTCCAAAATCACTGCAGATGGTGACTGCAGCCATGAAATTAAAAGACGCTTACTCCTTGGAAGAAAAGTTATGACCAACCCACATAGCATATTCAAAAGCAGAGATATTACTTTGCCAACTAAGGTCCGTCTAGTCAAGGCTATGGTTTTTCCAGTAATCATGTATGGATGTGAGAGTTGGACTGTGAAGAAGGCTGAGCGCAGAAGAATTGATGCTTTTGAACTGTGGTGTTGGAGAAGACTCTTGAGAGTCCCTTGGACTGCAAGGAGACCCAACCAGTCCATTCTGAAGGAGATCGGCCCTGGGATTTCTTTGGAAGGAATGATGCTGAGGCTGAAGTTCCAGTCCTTTGGCCACCTTATGCGAAGAGTTGACTCATTGGAAAAGTCCCTGATGCTGGGAGGGATTGGGGGCAGGAGAAGAAGGGGACAACCGAGGATGAGATGGCTGGATGGCGTCACTGACTCCATGGGCATGTGTCTGGGTGAACTCCAGGAGTTGGTGATGGACAGGGAGGCCTAGCATGCTGCGATTCATGGAGTCGCAAAGAGTTGGACATGACTGAGTGACTGAACTTCACTGAAGAAGTTCATTGAAAGTTACTCCTCCGTAGTCCAAAACTAAATATATCAGATGCTGTTACAGGGCTGAGTGTGTGAGTTGCTCAATCATGTCCGACTCTTTGAGATGCCATAGTCTGTGCCCACCAGGCTCTTCTGTCCGTGGAATTCTCCAGGCAAGAATACTGGAGGGGCTTGTCATTCCCTTCTCCAGTGGATCTTACTGACCCAGGGATAGAATATGGGTATTGCACACTGCAGGCAGATTCTTTATCATCTGAGACACCACCAGCACTCTGAGTGCTCAACACATGGAAATAATTGTTGTTATTTAGTCCCTAAGTTGTGTCCAACTGTGCTACCCCATCAACTGTAGCCACCAGTCTCCTCTGTCCATAGAATTTTCTAAGCAAGAATAGTGGAATGGATTGCCATTTTCTTCTCCAGGGGACCTTCCTTATCCAGGGATGTAACTCACATCTCCTGTATTGGCAGACAGATTCTTTTCCACTGATCCACCAAGGAAGCTCAATGGGAATGAAGTAATTTTTAAAATCAAATAGAGAAGAGGAGAGATGATGGCACTTAAACATCACAATTAACATGGAAAAAGAGACAGAGATCAGTTTCACTGGAAAGCGTTAACTACATTTTCTTCTACCTTTCCCTCGGGGGGGGGGGGGGGGAAATCCTCCAGAATCTTGGAAATGATGCTTCCAAAACTTGCATGAATATGCTGGTCCAGTTAGTGTAATGAGTGGACTAGACTGAATGTTGTGTTTTTCTGCCCAGGTCTCTTTACAAGAATGGAAAACTTAATTCCTTAACTCTGGAAGTGCTTCTGGTTCTTGATATATTGAGTTTCATATAAATTCTATGCCCTCATTGATTCATGAATTTACAGATAATATTAAGGGAACACATTTTATGTGTTTGATTTGGCTTGGATTTGGAACTCTATTATAATAAACCATGCTAAAAAAACTGTGAATTCCATTTCAAGGAATCTAACACAGGACAGAGTAAGTGTGTGTGTAAGTATAGGTCAATTTAGTTTTAATAGATCAAATTTTTTAAACGAGATTGTGTCATGAATGCTAAATGCTGATGCAAATATATTTCTGTTAATCAAACATCAAACTACAAACAAATAAAACAAAATTGAATTATGATACTGTTTCTTATTCAATACATGACCTTTGGCCAGTTATATCAATGCTACACTTTTCTATTCTTTAATACTCATATTATCATCTATCATATGGGGCTGTTATAAGCACTAAACATGATTTTTATTTTTATATTTTTATCACAAAGAATTAGCACTGGTCCTAGTAAGTGTATAGAAAAAGAAGTTATGTCACTTTACATTTCTACTTCACTTTGCTTTGACCACCTGGAGCCTGTTCTTGTAGCCTGTATCTTTTCTCTTTTTTTTTCCGAGTATAGTTGCTTTACAATGTTGTGTTAGTTTCTACTGTACAGCAAAGTGAATTAGCTATACATATACATTATCCCCTCTTTTTTGGATTTCCTTTCCATTTAGATCAACATAGAGTATTGAGTAGAGTTCCCTGTGCTATACAGTAGGTTCTTATTAGTATTTACTATATAAATACTATATATATGTCAGTCCCAATCTCCCTTGATATCCATACATTTTGTTTTTGTCTACATCTGTGACTTTATTTCGCTTCATAAATAAGATTGTCCATGATATAGCCACTATGGAGAACAGTATGAAGGTTTCTTTAAAAACTAAAAATAGAACTACTATGTGACCCAACAATCCCAGTACTTGGCATTTACCCACAGAAAACCATAATTAAAAAAATAAAAAACACATGCACTCCAATGTTCATTGCAGCATTATTTACAATGGCCAGGACATGGAAGAATCTAAATGTACATCAACAGACGAATGAATAAAGAATATGTGATGAAATGGAATATTACTCAACCATAGAAAAGGAGTGAAACTGGGTCATTTGGAGAAACCTAGGTGGACCTAGAGACTGTGGTACAGAGTTAAGTAAGTCAAAAAGACAACTATCATATATTGACACCATATATGTGAAGTCTGAAAAAAACTGGGGTAGATGATTTAGTAGTCTAATGACCTCTTAGCATACGGGGACCATGTCTAAGTGTTAACTTCCTATATGAACCACATTTAATGAGTGGTATTTGAGGAAAAATTCTTCAAGTCATACTGGAAAATATTGTTTTGCTAGGTGAATTATAACCAAAATCTGCAATCTGAAATTCTCAAATTCTGAAAGGTTTAGATACTATTTCCCTCCAAAAATTATTTGAAAAAACACTATTTTAGGGACTCAATACATATGTCACCAACCTAGCAGTATTATTTGTTTATGATCTAGTTATAAGACCAGAATATTTTAATAGATTCTGTTGAAAAAATTATGGTTTTACTTTCTATCAGGACAGTATAATCCTTAGTATAATAATATCATAAAACATTAAATTTAAAATTGCTTTATACATTTGTTCTTTACATTTACTATCTTTTCAGATATAAATATATAGTTTTGAAGCATTGAATATTATATTTACATTTTTTAGATTTACAAATTTCATCTTTACAATCTACCAAGACATTACTACATTTTGTTGTTCAGCTGCTCAGTCTCTTTGCAACCTCATGGACTGCAGCATACCCAGCTTCCCTGTCCATCACCAACTCCCAGAGTTGCTCAGACTCATGTCCATTGAGTTGGTGGTGCCATCTAACCATCTCATCTTTTGTTGTCCCCTTCTCACTTCAAATAGATTTTGGACTTCCCTGGTGGCTCAGAGGTTAAAGCATCTGCCTCCAATGCGAGAGACCCGGGTTTGATCCCTGGGTCAGGAAGATCCCCTGGAGAAGGAAATGGCAACCCACTCCAGTATTCTTGCCTGGAGAATCCCAAAGACGGAGAAGCCTGGTAGGTTACAGTCCACAGGGTTGCAAAGACTTGGACACCACTGAGAGACTTCACTTCACTTCACTTTTCCTGCCTTCAATCTTTCCCAGCATCAGGGTTTTTTCCAGTGAGTCAGTTCTTCACATCAGATGGTCAAATATTGGATCTTCAACTTCAGCATTTGCCCTTCCAGTGAATATTCAAAAGTGAATTCCTTTAGGATTGATTGGTTTGATCTTGTTACTGTCCAAGGGACTCTCAAGAGTCTTCTCCAATCCCACACTTCTTCAGTGCTCAGCCTTCTTTACGGTCCAGCTCTCACATCCTTACATGACTACTGGAAACATCATAGCTTTGACTATACAGATCTTTGTTGGCAAAGTAATGTATCTGCTTTTTAATATGCTGTCTAGGTTTGTCATAGCTTTTCTTCCAAGGAACAAGTGTCTTTTCATTTCATGGCTGGAAGGGACTGACAAACCACTTCAATATTTATTCTTGCCTCAAGAACCCCATGAACAGTATGAAAAGACAAACACATATGACTCTGGAAAATGAGCCCCCTAGGTGGGCAGGTGTCCAATATGCTACTGAGGAAAAGCAGAGAAATACATCAAGAAAGAATAAAATGTGAGTACTAGAATATAAATACTATTATCTTGCTTTTAGAGTAAAGAGTTTGAGATACATTTGAAATGTGTCAATACATTATGTTTTATGTTTTAAAGAGTACTCTTGGTTGCTTTATGGAGAGTAGATTACAGGAGACCATAGTGGAAAATGCATGTAAGATTTTATTGTAGTCTTAAAGAGATGGGTAAGGGAGACATAAAATTAGGACCTTGAGTTATCAGAGGAGCCATGAGCCATGGCAGTAACAATTTAAGTGATACTTTGAGCAAGAAACATAACTGGAGACAGGTAACAGTGTAACAGAAAGTCCAATCCAATACACAAACCTAGACCTTCGTGAACAAGGAATGCTTGATACAGGTGTATGTCTGTAATACTGCTTGCGTGGAGAGATACTCCTAATGTAAAGAAGGACACTAGGGTGGAAATATAAGTAATTACATATTGCTTAGTAAACAATACTATGGAGTAAAAAATGATTACTGTTTGTGTGGAGAGATACTCCTAATGTAAAGAAGGACACTATGGTGGAAATATAAGTAATTACATATTGCTTAGTAAACAATACTATGGAGTAAAAAATGATTACTGCTTGTGTGGAGAGATACTCCTAATGTAAAGAAGGACACTATGGTGGAAATATAAGTAATTACATATTGCTTAGTAAACAATACTATGGAGTAAAAAATGATTACTGTTTGTGTGGAGAGATACTCCTAATGTAAAGAAGGACACTATGGTGGAAATATAAGTAATTACATATTGCTTAGTAAACAATACTATGGAGTAAAAAATGATTACTGCTTGTGTGGAGAGATACTCCTAATGTAAAGAAGGACACTATGGTGGAAATATAAGTAATTACATATTGCTTAGTAAACAATACTATGGAGTAAAAAATGATTACTGTTTGTGTGGAGAGATACTCCTAATGTAAAGAAGGACACTATGGTGGAAATATAAGTAATTACATATTGCTTAGTAAACAATACTATGGAGTAAAAAATGATTACTGCTTGTGTGGAGAGATACTCCTAATGTAAAGAAGGACACTATGGTGGAAATATAAGTAATTACATATTGCTTAGTAAACAATACTATGGAGTAAAAAATGATTACTGTTTGTGTGGAGAGATACTCCTAATGTAAAGAAGGACACTATGGTGGAAATATAAGTAATTACATATTGCTTAGTAAAAATACTATGGAGTAAAAAATGATTACTGCTTGTGTGGAGAGATACTCCTAATGTAAAGAAGGACACTATGGTGGAAATATAAGTAATTACATATTGCTTAGTAAACAATACTATGGAGTAAAAATGATATTCAATTACAGACATGAGTATAGCACATTTTAAAGCATAGTTATATTGGCAATAATTTCCAATAATTCCCTGTATTGATATTTCATTTTCATGGTTCCTTTCATAGTTATTTCTCTAGTTTTTCTTTCTTGGAATCTTACTTTCTGATGAGCTTCTTCTATGAGGGCAGTCACCACAGAAAATCCTCCACTGATCAAGATCCATTTTATTGAAGTTATCTTTATCTAATGCATTGCTAATGAAAGCTGCTTCCTCAAATATATTCTAAAAATTACTATTGCTTCCCCTTACCGACTAATCAGAAATGGCTTTTCTCCTTCTGTGTGTAACTCTATAGTACTCTGCTTTGTGTCTCTGAAATGTCTCTGCCTTTATTAATCCTTCCCTAATTCTGTACAATGCCTAACTCCCATGCAACACACAGACACGTGCACACACATGCACGTACGTACACACTCCTTTGAAATCAGACTGTATTTTGTGCCATTTTGTCTGAAAGAATGACTCCTTAATTCAGATCTAGCTAGAAAGTATTTTCATATTCAATAAAAATAGATATCTCCAAAAACAGTTAATATCCTTCTCTGACTCTGGAGCAACTCTGGAGTTTTACATTTTATGTTACAAACTTGTATTTCACATTGTATTTTAACATAATCTTGACAAACATGAAAACACAAAAGTAATGTGACAGTTTAGTTACTTTTGCTTACATGCTTATTTCATTTAAATCATAAAAGATATACCTATCCAAAATGCTAAATAATTTGTATTACCAAAAGGAGTATTATATATATAAATATAAATATATATATATAATATATATATTTATATATATGTCTTGGGTGGCCCCACACGTATAATGAAACTAAGCCATGCCGTGTGGAGCCACCAAGATAGGCAGGTCGTGGTGGAGAGGTCTGACAGAATGTGGCCCACTGGAGAAAGGAATGGCAAACCACTTCAGTATTCTTGCCTTGAGAACTCCATGAACAATATGACAAGGCAAAATGATAGGATGCTGAAAGAGGAACTCCCCAGGTCAGTAGAAGCCCAATATGCTATGACAGAGGATGAGATGGCTGGATGGCATCACCGACTCAATGGACGTGAGTTTGAGTAAATTCCGGGAGTTGGTGATGGACAGGGAAACTGGCGTTCTGCAGTTCATGGGGTCTCAAAGAGTTGGACACGACTAAGTGATTGAACTGAACTGAATTGAACTGATATAGTAATTTTCAGAGAAAGCAAAAGCAATTTTCATTATATATATATATATATATATATATATATATATATAGAGAGAGAGAGAGAGAGAGAGAGAGATTGAGAGAGATTTAAAATTTTTTTGGAATAATACTCTTTATCTACATAAAGTTTGAGATTTCCCTGGTGGCTCAGCTGGTAAAGAATCCACCTGCAGTGCAGGAGATCTGAGTTTGTCCTCTGAGTTGGGAAGATCCCCTGGAGAAGGGAAAGGATACTCACTCCAGTATTCAGGCCTAATTCCATGAACTACATAGTCTGGTGACTCAGATGGTAAAGTGTCTGCCTACAGCGCAGGAGAGCTGGGTTCAATCCCTGGGTTGGGAAGCTCTCCTGGAGAAAGGAAATGGCAACCCACTCCAGTATTCTTGCCTGGAAAATTCCATGGATGGAGGAGCCCGGTAGGCTACAGTCCATGGGGTTGCAAAGAGTTGGACACAACTGAGAGATTTTCACACTCACTTATAAGGTTTTAGCTTAATCTTTTTAAGAGTTCTAGCTTTAAATATTGATAGTTTTAAATGTTGACAAATGATGCTGTTTGTTATACAAATGTACATAAACATATATGTATGTGCATACTTTTATATCACTTCTCACAGTATATGTATGCTTTTGAGTGACTGGAATAATACTTGGCATTCATGAAAAACTAAATGTGTTTATTATTTAAAGTATTAGGTATTTTATGTGTATCATTAAATAATATAGTGACAATAATCACAAATTAATATTTTCAAGAGAATAGTAAGTTTTAAATTTGATTGGGTATATTAATTAATTACAATGAAAGTATACAACTACCATTTTAAAATATTTATGTTTGACTGAGTCTTAAATTTTGTTATAGTTAGATCTTTGCACATACTGCACAAAGAAGTCACATATATTTTAAAGTTAAATAAAAAGTATTTTTACAAAACAACTCTGGAAAAGATGCTACTATTTATTTTTGACCTCTATTCAAGAAAATGCTTAAGGATTCTCTTTCTCTTTTCTGTTCTTGCTAGACTCCATTTCTTTAGTATAAAGTCCACTGTTACCTTGAGAAATACAGAAATATGCAAGTGTTATCCAAATATACTTTTTTAGAATATTTTTGTCCTCCTGTAAATGGATGGTCTTTAATGACCACTTGCAAATACATTGCCACTTGTTTAACCACTGTTGAGTCAAACAGTACATAAATAAATATCTGATAGCTCTCATGCCTAGAAACCAGAGGTATCAACGCAGTTTTGGAAATCCAAAAAAGCCTTAAGATTGTTTTTTTTTTTTTTTTTTCTCCTCTCAGATGTTCCTTATACTTATGATTGTCAAATCTAAACATAAAAAAGACAAGTCATGATCTTTCTTGCCTCAAAGTACTAAGGGGAAAATGTGTTAAATCCTAACAACAGCTCATGTCAAAGACTGAAGTGAGCTATCCTTTCAGCTTTTAAAATGAAAATCTAATACTGTTACAAGATTTGCTAGGATTTGGAGTCATATGAAAGCATTAGTCACTCAGTCGTGTCTGATTCTTTACGACCCCATGGACTGTCGCCCACCATGTTCCTCTGTCCATGGAGTTTTCCAGTCAAGAATACTAGTGTGAGTAGCCATTCCCTTCTCCACAGGATCATCTCAAAACAGGGACTGAACCTGTGTCTCCTGCATTGCAGGCAGATTTTTATCATCTGAGTCACTAGGGAAGCTGAGACTAATAATAGTGAAAGATTGGGGAGTAACATGAACACACAAGTATGCAACCGCAAACACATAGAGAAAATGCCAGGCAATTGTGACTGTCTTGACAGGAGGTAAGGGAAACTACAGAGAAAAAGGAAAATACATTTTCTTACAAAAAATCAGCCTACATGTTCCCAATTATGAAAGTGTATGCTTTAATAGCCTCCATTTTTGATTCTCCTTTCTGTTTTGTTAAGCAATCATCCATTTCAATGTACTTGCTTGAATATTTAGCTTGAGTAGGACAGGCATTTGTAAGACAGTTTTTCCTCTCTCTCTCTCTTTTTTTTTTTATTTTTAGGTGGAAGAAGAATCAATATAGTGAAAATGAGTATACTACCAAAAGCAATCTATAGATTCAATGCAATCCCTATCAAGCTACCAATGGTATTTTTCACAGAGCTAAAACAAATAATTTCATAATTTGTATGGAAATACAAATAAACCTCAAATAACCAAAGCAATCTTGAGAAAGAAGAATGGAACTGGAGGAATCAACCTGCCTGACTTCAGTCTCTACTACAAAGCCAGTCATCAAGACTGTATGGTACTGGCACAGAGACAGAAATATAGATCAATGGAACAAAATCAAAAGCCCAGAGATAAATCCATGCACCTATAAACACCTTATCTTTGACAAAGCAGGCAAGAATATACAATGGAGAAAAGACAATCTCTTTAACAAATGGCACTGGGAAAACTGGTCAACCACTTGTAAAAGGATGAAACTAGATCACTTTCTAACACCATACACAAAAATAAACTCATGGATTAAAGATCTAAATGTAAGACCAGAAACTATAAAACTCCTAGAGGAAAACATAGGCAAAACACTCTCCAACAGAAACCACAGCAGGATCCTCTATGACCCACCTCCCAGAATATTAGAAATAAAAGCAAAAATAAACAAATTGGACCTAATTAAAATTAAAAGCTTCTGCACAACAAAGGAAATTATAAGCAAGGTGAAAAGACAGCCTTCAGAATGGGACAGAATAATAGCAAAAGAAGCAAAGGACAAAGAATTAATCCCAAAAAGATACAAGCAACTCCTATAGCTCAATTCCAGAAAAATAAACGACCCAATCAAAAAGTGAGCCAAAGAACTTAACAGACATTTCTCCAAAGAAGACATATAGATGGCTAACAAACACATGAAAAGATGCTCAACATCCCTCATTATCAGAGAAATGCAAATCAAAACCTCAGTGAGGTACCATTTCACGCCAGTCAGAATGGCTGCTATCCAAAAGTCTACAAGCAATAAACGCTGGAGAGGGTATGGAGAAAAGGGAACCCTCTTACACTGTTGGTGGGAATGCAAACTATACAGCCACTCTGGAGAACAGTGTGGAGATTCCTTATAAAAAAAAAAAAAACTGGAAATAGAACTTCCATTCAGTTCAGTTCAGTTCGTTTCAGTTGCTCAGTCGTGTCTGACTCTGCGACTCCATGAATCGCAGCACTTCAGGCCTCCCTGTCCATCACCAGCTCCTGGAGTTCACTCAGACTCATGTTCATTGAGTCAGTGATGCCATCCAGCCATCTCATCCTCTGTTGTCCCCTTTTCCTGCCCCTAATCCCTCCCAGCATCAGAGTCTTTTCCAATGAGTCAACTCTTCACATGAGGTGGCCAAAGTACTGGAGTTTCAGCTTTAGCATCAGTCCTTCCAATGAACACCCAGGACTGATCTCCTTTAGGATGGACTGGTTGGCTCTCCTTGCAGTCCAAGGGACTCTCAAGAGTCTTCTCCAACACCACAGTTCAAAGGCATCAATTCTTCATCGTTCAGCTTTCTTCACAATCCAACTCTCACATCCATACATGACCACTGGAAAAACCATAACCTTGACTAGACGGACCTTTGCTGGCAAAGTAATGTCTCTGCTTTTGAACATGCTATCTAGGTTGGTCATAACTTTCCTTCCAAGGAGTAAGCGTCTTTTAATTTCATGGCTGCAGTCACCATCTGCAGTGATTTTGGAGCCCAAAAGAATAAAGTTTGACACTGTTTCCACTGTTTCCCCATCTATTTCCCATGAAGTGATGGGACCGGATGCCATGATCTTCGTTTTCTGAATGTTGAGCTTTAAGCCAACTTTTTCACTCTCCTCTTTCACTTTCATCAGGAGGCTTTTTAGTTCCTCTTCACTTTCTGCCATAAGGGTGGTGTCATCTGTATATCTGAGGTCATTGACATTTCTCCCAGCGATCTTGATTCCAGCTTGTGTTTCTTCCAGTCCAGCGTTTCTCATGATGTATTCCGCATATAAGTTAAATAAGCAGGGTGACAATATACAGCCTTGACGTACTCCTTTTCCTATTTGGAACCAGTCTGTTGTTCCATGTCCAGTTCTAACTGTTGCTTCCTGACCTGCATACAGATTTCTCAAGAGGCAGATCAAGTGGTCTGTTATTCCCATCTCTTTCAGAATTTTCCACAGTTTATTGTGATCCACACAGTCAAAGGCTTTGACATAGGCAATAAAGCAGAAATAGATGTTTTTCTGGAACTCTCTTGCTTTCCCCATGATCCAGAGGATGTTGGCAATTTGATCTCTGGTTCCTCTGCCTTTTCTAAAACCAGCTTGTACATCTGGGAGTTCCTGGTTCATGTATTGCTGAAGCCTGGCTTGGAGAATTTTGAGCATTACTTTACTAGCCATACAACCCAGCAATCCCACTGCTGGGCATACATACAGAGGAAACCAGAATTGAAAGAGACACGTGTACCCCAAAGTTCTTTGCAGCACTGTTTATAATAGCTAAGACATGGAACCAACCTAGATGTCCATCAGCAGATGAATGGATGAGAAAGCTGTGGTACATATACACAATGGAGTATTACTCAGCCATTAAAAATAATACATTTGAATCAGTTCTAATGAGGTTAGGGTTAGGGTTAGGGTGGATGAAACTGGATCCTGTTATACAGAGTGAAGTAAGCCAGAAAGAAAAACACCAATACAGTATACTAACACATATATATGGAATTTAGAAAGATGGTAATGATAACCTTGTATGCGAGATAGCAAAAGAGACACAGATTTATTGAACAGTCTTTTGGACTCTGTGGGAGATGGCGAGGGTGGGATGATTTGGGAGAATGGCATTGAAACATGTAAATTATCATATGTGAAATGAATTGCCAGTCTAGGTTCGATGCATGATACAGGGTGCTCGGGGCTGGTGCACTGGGATGACCCAGAGGGATGGGATGGGGAGGGAGGTGGGAGGGGGATTCAGGATGGGGAACACATGTAAACCCATGGCTGATTCATGTCAATGTATGGCAAAACCAATGCAATATTGTAAAGTAAAAAAAAATTTTTTTAATTGTGTATAATTAATTTATCTCTTCCTTAATGTTTGATAAAATTAAGCAGTGAAACCATGTAACTCTGGATATTCTTTTTTGGAAGATTTTTAAAAATATAATCAATAAAATTTAGTTTACAGATGTACAGCTATCAGATTTTCTGTTTCTTCTTGTATCAACTTTTTGTTTAAATTTTCCTCAAATTTGTCCATTTCATTGAAATTTTTGATTTGTTGCTATAGAAAGGTTCTTTTCTGTAGATATTCTTTACGTGTAGGATTTGTGATAACAATATTCTGCCACTTTCTGATACTGGTACTGATACTCATCAGTCCCTGTCTCCTTCTTTTGCTTCAGCAGTCTAGCTAGGACTTAATCCATTTTGTTGATATTCTCAAGAATCAGGCTTTCACTTTGTTTTTTTCTCTGTTGTCTGTTCTTTATTTCATTGGTTTCTGTTCTTTTTATTTCCTTCTTTTTTCTTCATTTGGCTTTACTTTGCTCTTCTTTTTCTAGTTTCCCAAGGTGAATCAGTGGGTAATTCCTTTTAGATTGTTTTTGTTTTCCAGTGTATTTAAAGTTCTGAGCTCCCCCTTGAATCAGGGCTTTTATTGCATCCCACAGATTTTGATATGGTAGATTTCCATTATCATTCAATTTGAATTACTTTCTAATTTCCCTTGTGATTTCATCTTGAATTCATGAATTGTTTGTAGATTCATGAATCATTTATAGATATTTGGGGTTTTCCTAGATGCCTTGTTATTAATTCCTAATTAGATTCAGTTGTGGTCAGAGATGACACTCTGCATGCTTCCCATCCTTTAAGAGTTACTGAGACATGCTTTATGGCCAAGCATGTGGTCTATCTTGGTGAATGTGCATTTGAAAGGAGTGTGTTCCCTGCAGTTCCTGGGTGTACTATTTCATAAATACCAATTAGATCAAAGTGACTAACAGTGTTGTTTGTACCTTTCATATCTTTACTGGTTTTTTTTTTTTTTGTATATTTGTTTTATTAATTGCTGCAAGAGGAGTTAAAATCTCCCTTTATGACTGTGAACTTGTCTAATTCTTCCATTTACCCTGTCAATTTCATTTCATGTGTTTTGAGGCTCTATTACTAGGTAGATAAAAATGCATAATTGCTTTATCTTCCTGATTTATCATCTCTGCTATTGTAGTAAAATGTCTCTATCTCTGGTAGCACTTTTTCTTAAAGTTTACTATTTAGTATAAATCTTAATTAAATGAATGTGTCGCTGGCCACCTTATGATTATTATTTTTAGTTGATTTACTTTCAACTTATTTGTGTCACTATATTTAAAATCAGGGAATTCCTTGGTGGTCCAGTGGTTTGGATTCTGTGTTTTCACTGTGGACATCATGGGTTCAATCCTTGGTGGGAGACCTAAGATCCTGCAAGCCCCAATGCAAGGCCAAAAGACAAACAAACAAACAAAAACAAACAAACAAACAAACACACAAAAAACTTTTTAAAAAAACCTGTTTGAAAAATGAATCTATTGGTAGCACATAATTGGGTCTTAGTTTTTTTTAATCCATTTGATCAATTTCTTATTTTTATGTAATTAGAGTGTTTAGAATTAACACTATTGGTCCTTTCTAATTTTTGTTCCTCTGTTCTGACTTCTCTGCATGCTTCTGGATTATTTGAATACTTTTAGTATTCACTTTCAATTTATCTATGGGTTTTCTGGCTATGCTTCTCACGCACGTGTGTGTGTGTGTATGTATGGTTACTTCTGGAATTGCAGTGTGCATACCTAACCTTTCTCAGTCTAATTAGAATTAATTTTGTTCTGAAGTGAAGTCGCTCAGTCGTGTCCGACTCTGCGACCCCATGAACTGTAGCCCACCAGGCTTCTCATCCATGGGATTTTCCAGGCAAGAATACTGGAGTGGGTTGCCATTTCCTTCTCCAGGGGATCTTACCAACCGAGGGATCGAACCTGAATCTCCTGCATTGCAGGCAGACTCTTTACCCTCTGAGCTACCAGGGAAGCCCCCCCTTTTTTGTGAAATATAGAAAGGACTCAACCGTGTAGGTCCCTTTCTACAGGTCTCCTCATTAAAAAATTTTTACGGTTGTCATACAGAAGAAACCCCACCAGTGTTTTGAAATTTGCTTCAGATATTCCTCTGTATTTTAAGGAACTTAAAAGTATCTTCAAGAGTTAAAGAATCCTGTATTTACAGATACCCCTCTCACTTTTAGCACTCCAGTGGGGTCTTCTGGTCCCCATGATTATAATAAGAAATCTGAGGTCATTGAAATTGTTCACCCCTGTACAAAATGTGTTATTTTTTCTCTAGCTCCATTCAGGAGTTTTTCTTCCTCTTTGCTTTTATCACTCTGCTTATGATGCACCTGCATATGGTTTCTTCGGATTTATTGTGTGTGTCGGGGGGCGGGGGTTCTCTGAGCTCTTGAGTCCACAAATGTTGATCTTTTACTAAATATGGGAAAATTTAGGATACATGTCTTCAAAGATTTCTCTACTCCCCCTCTTCCCCCATTTCTTCTGGAGTATAGTTAGAACGTGTTCAATCTTTTGATGTTGTCTTCCGATTCCTCATGATCTGTCCTTCTTCTTTCTCACTCTTTTTTCTCTATGTTCTTCAGATTGGGTAATTTTGACTGGTCTGCAGATTTACTGACTTTGTCACATTCATTCTAGTGAGTCTATCCACTGATTTTCTAAAATTTCACATATTTTATTCATTAGGTCTAGAATTTCAATATTCTCTCTCAATACCTTTTCTGCCAAGATTTCCTATCTTCTCATTCATTTCAGATGTGTTTTTCTTTACTTCACTGAGTAGAGTTGTAGTAGCTGCTTTGAATTCTTTGTCCAGCCATCCCAGTGCTTGAATCATCTTGGTGTTTCCATCTGTTGATTGTTTCATCCTTTGAGCATGGGCTTAAATTTCCTGTTCCCTTACATGTGAAATAATTTTTGGATCACAACATGGGTGTGATTGCATCATGAATGCTATGTTGGACAGACTCTGGGTTTTGTTAAAATCCTCTGAGGAATGCCAATGTGTTTGTTTTAGCTGCAATGAGCCCAGTGGGCTTCAGACCGTGAGATTTGTCTTGCCTTCTATGGGAGGAGAGGGTCATCTCTCATTTCAGTGCTCAGCTGGGTGCTCACCTTGGCTGTTTTGGGTTCATCCTGCACGTATAGCTCAGGGTGAGACTGGGACTCATGGGGGTTCCTGCACGTGATTGGATGAGCCTATTTTTGGCTCTCTCCCTCAGGATTTCTCCTCACACTCCAGCCAGCCTGGGTTCTTTTCCTCCAACCAGGAAGATGGCAAGGTTTCGATCACAGTTTTAGCTCCCCACACAGCACTGATTTGGGACTAGGGTCCATGCTTGGGGCATAGTTCCAGACAGTATAAAAGGAAGAAAACTCACCCTTAATGCAGATCTCTGCTCTAAGTTTTGAGCCCCTTCACAATGTGTATTTCGTCTGGAGTAAGTGACTCATTGGAAAAGACTCTGATGCTGGGAGGGATTGGGGGCAGGAGGAGAAGGGGACGACCGAGGATGAGATGGCTGGATGGCATCACGGACTCAATGGACGTGAGTCTGTGTGAACTCCGGGAGTTGGTGATGGACAGGGAGGCCTGGCATGCTGCGATTCATGGGGTCACAGAGAGTCGGACACGACTGCGCGACTGAACTGAACTGAAGTGAAGTCATTACAGTCCACAAGCGGCTGAGCTAGAGGGGAGTCACGCCGCCGCCGCAGACCAGGGTCCTTGAGGTTTCACCTGTGTGCGCGCCACGTCATCCCTGGCTGCTCTACAAGGAAAGCATTTCTAATTCCTCCAGAAGTCTCGCACCGCAGCAGTGCCTACTCCCACAAGGCAAACTTTATTCTGACTTATTTAACCACGGATGGTGGTTGTTATTCAGTTGCTAAGTCGTGTCTGACTCTTTGCGACCCCATGAACTGCAACACACCCGGCTTCCCTGTCTTCACTATCTCCCTGCGTTTGCTCAAACTCAGGTCCATTGAGTCAGAGAGGTCATTCAACCGTCTCATCCTCTGTCGCCCCCTTCTCCCCTTGCCCTCAATCTTTCCCAGCATCAGGGTCTTTTCCAATGAGTTGGCTCTTTGCATTAGATGGCCAAAGGATTGGAGCTTCAGCTTCAGCATCAGTCCTTCCAATGAATCTTCAGGGTTGATTTCCTTTAGGATCAACTGGTTTGATTTCCTGACTGTCCAAGAGACTCAAGAGTCTTCAGCACCATAGTTTGAAAGCATCAGTTCTTTGGCACCAGCCTTTTTTGTGGTCCAGCTCTCACATCTGTACATGACTACTGGAAAAACTGCAGCTTTGACTCGATGGATCTTTGTCGGTAAAGTGATGCCTCTGCTTTTTAATACGCTGTCTAGGTTTGTCATAGCTTTTTATCATATAAGATGTAACATAAGGGGAGGTTGGAACTCTACTATTTTTCCAATTCTTGTGAATCTAAAACAATCTCCAAAAAAATACTTAAAAAGGAAGACTGTATTTCCCATACCATGCTTTTTTAATATTAAAATATAAAGGCTCACTACTGGAAAAGTCATAAGAGGAAAGGAATGAAATGATTATTGAGAGGAAATGTTTTGTCGCCATAAACTATAGAATTCTCTCTGTTCTGTAATCAAAGTGTGAGTTTGTAGAATTCATACATTGTGAGTTTCAGAATATTTAAACATTAATATGTTTGAGAATTTAAATATGTGGTCAATAATTCGAGCATTTCTTTTAGGAGACAGAGTGGCTGCAAGCATGTCTCCCAGAGTTGCACAGGCCTGGCTCAAATCCTGGTTCTGCCACACACCAGCTCTGTGACTTTGGGGAGGTCACTTGCCCTCTCTGAGCTGTGGTTTCCTCATCTGTGAAGTGGGGATCGCGTTAACAGTACTCACTTACAGGGCTGTTGTGACGATCAGACAAGATGAAGCACGTAAACCGCCTTGCCCACTGCCTGCCAGAGCTGCTCAATAGATGGCAGCTGATCAATCAATGGCAGCGGCTGAAGTATTATCGGTGGGAGGGACAGTAGTCACAAAGACTCTGGAATCTGATCTGGATTCAAATTTCAGTGTGAATGAGGCAATTGTGTTCAAACACTGCGTCTAAGGCAAAGCAAATAGTCAACTCACAGTTTGTTATCATGATTAGTATCTGATGCTTTGAATGCTAATGACCTTTATAACATTCCCCTCGGGAGGTTTGCCATGTCACAGAGAAGAGACCTGTTTCTCAAAGATGCAAGGGGGAGTCCCCAGGCCACACAGTGGAACGGGGGCAGCTGGCATTGGGTCAGCCCTGCCGGGTCCGCTCTGCCTTCTGGATGGGGGATCCAGCTCTGCCGGGGTGGAGGGCACTGTCCCGGCCGCCCAGCCTCACCTGCACATCAGAGAAGGTTGCAGTAGAGCTACCTGCCCACTGGCCTGCGCCCACCTGGCTTCCATCTCTTGGCCAGCCCGATGCAGGTGTGACAGGGTCCCCGGCCATCTGCCCTCAGCTCTGCCCCGAGTCTGCTCCAGACCACTGTATGGGCATGCGCGCACTGCACAACTCCCAGGGCAAAATGGTTCTTACAGCCTCGAGGCCCGTGCTGCCCTCGTCCTCTGTGCTCAGACCTCCAGCTTGCCCTGCCATTTGCCCAGCACAGGGCGGTGCCAGAGTGCCAGCCGCAGGCACTGCCCAGATGCCTGGGTGCTGGCTGGGCTCTGTGGGGCTCCTCTGCCCTCTTTCCCCCTGCCCAGGGCATCCGGGGCTGTCTAGGGGGTGTTGGGGTGATCAGTTGATCTCCAGGTGCCCAGAATCTTATGGCGGGCTTCCCCCGGCTGGGGGTCCCCCAGAGTGCCTGGGAAGCTGATCCCAGGAGGTGCTCTGAGTGGTGAAGTCCTGTCTGGGGTCTCTAAGTGGGCAAAGCATCCGGTCCTGGGTTTGGCTCCTCCCACAGGGACCTGGGGAGGATTTCTGCCCACCCTGTACCTCAGTGTGCTCCTCTGCAAAGTGGGGACGAGATTGTACCTGCTTCTCGGGGTCCAGATCAAAGCGGAGCCGCCCAGGTGATGCCGCTGAGTCAGTGCTGGCCATGCTTACCCCCACAGTGGCCAGGTCAGGGCAGGGCCACCAGCAGCGTCCGGGGGCCAAGCGGGCCTTTGAGAGATGCCAAAGGCCTTGGGCCCACATACCAACCACCACCCACACAGGCCGACGTCCCTTCCAACGTCGCAGCGGGGCTAAGTTCACTTGGAATTGCAGAGAAGTTGGTGTGTGGGGGGTGGAGGCAGAACAGAATCCCTGATGACTGAGCTTGGGGGCTTCCTCGGAGAGCACCCCAGGCCCTGTGGCTGCTCCAGGCCAGGACCAGCCTCCGTCACTGGCGTGGAGGAGAGCAGAGGGCTTCGTGGACTCAAGAGCAGTCGACCGGGGGCCTGAGGATGAGGCTTGGGGCTGAGATGGGAGAGGCAGGGGCTGGTGGGCAGGGCTGTGCATCCCCTGGGCCAGGTGCAGAGGGGTCAGGAGACAAGTTTCAGGGTAGTGTGGTGGGGGTGGCGTGGGGATCCCTCTGTCCTCTGCCCTGCTCTTTCTCAGCCTACAGCCAAGGATGGGTGTTCAGCCAGCACCCGTGGGTCCCAAACCCAGGCCCGGATGCTTGCCCACTCAAGGACCCCAGACTGGCCTTCACCACTCAGAGCACCTCCTGGGAGAATCCCCCCAAGCACCCTGGGGGACCCCCAGTAGGGGTGAGCCCCCCACAAAGGGTGTTGTCACACCCCTGTGTGCAGGTAATAACCACGGAGCCCACCCCAAAACGGCAGATGTCACCCCACTCCCCAATCCCCTGTTCCTGATGATTGAGGTTCAAGGTCAAGTCTACGGTCCCCCAGGCTGCAAACGGTAGAGACAGAACCAAAGCTAGGTCATCTGACCCTCTCTGCCACCCTCTGCCTTCACCATCTTGGTTCAGGAATAAAGCAAATTGTCTAAGCACAGAGTTGCCTGCAATTCCACTCCTAGGTATAGACCCAAGAGAAAGGAAAACGCCAGTCCATGCAAAAGCGTGTACATTCATGTACAGAGCACACCGTTCACAACGAGCAGAAGATAAGGACAACCTTATCTTCTAAAGGTCCAGTGCTGGTGAATAAAGCGTGTTCTGTTCGTGCACCAGAATAGTGTTCAGCCCTACAAAGGAGCTGGGTATGGACTCGTGCTACAACGTGGATGAACTTCAAGGACAATTGTCTTCAGAGAAGTTCAGAGCCAGGCACAAAAGCCCGCATAATGGGACGGGTCCTCTGATATGGGCTAAGAGGGAAATCTGTGGAGAGGAAGTGTGTTAGTGGTGGCCAGGGGGTGGAAGTGATGGGTAGTTGTGGGGAGGGGATTTGGGGCATGAAAATGTACTAACAGTGATTACGATGATTACAACCCCGAATGTATTAAAAACCACTGAATCGCACACTTTCAAAGGGGTAAGTTGCACGGTATGTGAATTATGTCTCAACAGAGTTGTTTAAAAATAAAGGAACCTGGATTCATGTGGAAACTGCCTAGCCCAGTGTCCTACCCCTTGTAGGCAAAAAAAAGAAGTGGATCAATAAAAAAGAATAAATAATAACAGTAAATGAATCAGGGCCACACAGAGAAGAGCTGGACCAGCATGTTGCCACTGTCAGCACCCAGTAAGCGTAGGTCTTTTTTTTCTCATTCTGTGCCTCTCAAAGCAACCTGCCAGGTGCAGGCCCTGGGCTCACAGGCCACACCAGCCACTTCCGGGGCCAGGTCCTAGGTTGGGTACCCAGAGTCCAGAGCCACTCACGTCACACTGTGTGGTCGCCTGCACCCCCTCACTTGGCTGTTCAGACAGTCCAGGCTCCATCTGCCAGAGCAACACATCCAGACATGGCCTGCTCAGTGACGCATCGTGTATCAGTCAGCAGACCACTGCGTAAGAAAAAGACCTAAAGACACAGTGGCTCCGCCTTGAAATTAACTTCCCAGAGAAAGGTCAGGTAGGGAGCCCAGGGCTACCGAGCCTCCTTCCACATTATCAATCGCTGTCCTCTGCAAGTAGCTTCCATCTCAGGCCCCACGTGGGGAAAGAGGAGGGGAGACACACCTCTTCACCTTGCCTTGGCCAGGGCTCGTTGCAAGGGAGTCTGGGAAATGTAGTGTTTAGCCTGGAGGCCATGTGCCCAGCTTGGCATCTGGCAGCAGAACGGGAGGAAAGGCAAGACTGTCAGGCAGCAGGAATGTAGCCAATGAGCATTGGGAACCTCAGTTTCCTCATCTGTCAAGTGAGGATAAGAGCAGTGAGGATTTTTCAGAAGAGAAAATGCCTAGAGCTCATGCCCACCTTCAAGTACTGGGAACCACCTGACTGTTCTCTCTGCCCCCAGTGCCCCCATGCCAGGGGCTGGAGGGATGGAGTGAGTCATCGCTGCTCCCATAGCAACGGCCCCAGGGGGCGTGGAACCCACTGGGAGGCCAGTACACTTGGCCTCTGCTGCCCTCGGCTGGGAGTGGACCAGGCCTGGGAGAATCAGAAGCGCCTGCTGCTCGTGATCTGGCCAAGCTCCTGCAGGCACTGCCCTGTCCACGCTGTCAACTCAGCACACCCAGTGGTCATAGCTCTTCCCTCGGCTCTGGCCTCAGACCCGCTGGTCAGCCGGACGCTCGATATGTTCTGTTTTGAAAGAAAACAAACTCTTTTGAAACTGCCTCTGGGAGCGCAGACTGAGAGGCTCTTCCCTTCCCTTGGGGGCTGGTGGCAGTCGGGGTTTCGGGGAAACCTGACGGGAGAGGCTGCTTGTAGGGGGATCGCCTGCACCAGACCTCCGGGGTGGCAGAGGCCTCGGAGTACAAACTGAGGGTAATAAGGAGCCATGGAAGGATGGGGAGGGAGGGTCACCGGGTCAGAGGAGCGTTTCAGGAAGTTGGGCAGCACCTTGGAGGGATGCTGCAATGAGTGTTGCAGATGAATTAGGGGCAGATGGGGTGACAACTGTAGCTTTTCAAAAAGGAATTCATAGATCAAGTGGGGCACTTAGGCCCAAAGGGGTCCAGGTTGTCCCCAGGGCCCTGAGAGTGGGTTCAGCACTTGATTTTGAAGTCAGGAATCAGGCCCCCCAACAGGAGGCTCCGGGAACCCCAGCAGACAGAGGGCTTGGGGCAGGGCCCTCACCACAGGGGTGGTGGTCCCGGGGGAGGGCAGAGTTTGGAGTCGGAAGCAGGCAGTCAGGAGCCGCTGTGGCTGGTTTTCTCACCTTCAGGGGCGCTGAGCCCTGGGCAGGTGATCCTTGCTCGCAGAAGCACCCTCCCTTCCACACCAGCGAGGACACACTTTCCCTGGAGCTCTGACGCTGTCTTGTCTGCAGCCCGAAGGATGCATGTGTCCAGGAAGCTGAGCCTGCGTAGTCTCCTCACTGAGCTTGGTCAGTCTCCAGGGGGACCAGGAACTGGGAGTGACGGGAGCCTGACCCCAGCTCAGAGAAGCTACCCCCAGCCTGCTTCCTCTGGAGGGTCCAGGGCAGCTGGGCAGAGTGGCCCCCGACAGCCTTGGAGGGGCCAGGCCAAGGCCACAAGGCAGGGTGACAACCATGGTGACCTCCTCCTGGACTGTCCCTGGACGGGGGCTCTGCTCCAGCAACTCCTCCTGAGTCGCCTTGTGTCCTCCTTGGAGAACCCCAGGAGTGGGCGGACCGCTGGGGCACCAAGCTGCAGATGAGGCACCCGGGGCCCCAGGGGAGGGGGTGCTGGCTGGCAGGGATACAGTGTGAGAGGCACAGGCCTGGGATCCAGCCCCCCAGACCAGCTGCTCAGAGCCCCTGCCCGCCAGGCGGCTGTGAGGGCACCGCCGTGCACTGTGTGTGTCTGTAGCTCTGTGCGCCTGTGTGTCTGTGTGGTGCCTCTGTGTGTCTGTGTCTCTGTGTGTCTGTGTCTCTGTGTGTGTGCATATATGTGTCTGTGTGTATTTGTGTCTGTGTAAATCTGTGTATAAGTCTATATGTGTCTATGTGTGTATATATCTCTGTGTGTGTGTGTGTGTATCTCTGTGTGTCCGTGTGTTTCTGTGTGTGGCTGTGTCTCTCTGTATCTGTGTATGTGTCTCTATGTGTCTGTGTGTGTCTCTGTGTCTGTGTGTATCTCTGTGTGTGTCTGTGTATATGTCTCTATGTTTCTGTGTGTGTGTCTCTGTGTCTGTGTGTGTCTGCGTGTGTCTCTGTGTGTGTGTCTGTGTGTGTGTTTGTGTATATGTCTCTATGTGTCTCTGTGTGTATGTCTGTGTATATGTCTCTATGTGTGTGTGTGTGTCTGTGTGTCTCTGTGTGTGTGTCTGTATATGTCTCTGTGTGTGTCTGTGTATGTGTCTCTGTGTGTAGCTGTGTCTGTGGTATCTCAGTGTGTGTCTGTGTATATGTCTCTATGTGTCTCTGTGTGTGTCTCTGTGTGTTTGTGTGTGTGTCTCTGTGTCTGTGTGTGTCTGTCTGTGTATGTATCTCTGTGTGTCTCTGTGTGTGTGTCTCTGTATCTCTGTGTGTGTGTCTGTGTGTGTGTGTCTCTGTGAGTTTCTGTGTGTGTGTGTCTGTGTGTGTCTGTGTGTATATGTCTCTATGTGTCTCCGTGTATGTCTCTCTGTGTATGTGTCTCTGTGTCTGTGTGTGTCTCTGTGTCTGTGTGTGTGTGTCTGTGTGTGTATCTGTGTGTGTGTGTGTCTGTGTATGTGTCTCTGTGTTTCTGTGTGTGTCTTTGTGTGTGTCTGTGTGTGTGTGTGTCTCTGTGTGTGTGTTTCTGTGTGTATCTCTGTGCGTGTGTCTGTGTGTGTCTCTGTGTCTGTGTGTGTGTCTCTGTGTCTCTGTGTGTGTGTCTGTGTGTGTATCTGTGTGTGTGTGTCTCTGTGTATGTGTCTCTGTGTCTCTGTGTGTGTCTGTGTCTGTGTGTGTGTGTTTCTGCGTGTATCTCTGTGTGTGTGTCTGCGTGTGTGTGTCTCTGTGTCTGTGTGTGGCTCTGGGTATCTTAATGGAGTGGAAAGTGAGGGACAGGGCAGGGCTGGAGCCGCCCCTCTCCCTCGGGGCGGTCCTGGTCCTGGGATCTGGGTGGCTGTCCGTATAATCCGTATAAGGGGCAGGGTGACGCCTCCTCCTGCAGCCACGGGCCCAGGTCGGCCCCTTGTTCTCGCAGAGGCCTCTGTTTCTCATCTTCGAAAGCGGCCTTACATCTGCTTCTCACAGGCTTGGGGTCTAAGTGGGTAGCGCAGGGGGGCTGCTGACCCAGCCCTGCCGAGAAGTCCCCGCGTGGAAGGGCTCAGTGGGCGGGCGGAGGGGGCTGCTGTCCTGGGTCTCCTCCTTCCTTGCTGGTGGCCCCAGGCCAGACACAGCTCGGGGCTCCCTGACTGAAGGCTGGGGACGGGTCTGTACCTCCAGCCTCCAGCCTCGGGGAAGAACGCAGGACTGTCTGTCTCATGGAGGTCGGTGGGTGAGGCTGTGAGGTCGGAGGAGGCAGGGCCGTGGCGGGCATCCGTGAGTGGACCGGCGTGGGCCTCCCTCCGGTGAGCGGATCTCTCCGCCCGACCCCACCTCACTCAGGTGACCTCCGCTCTGTCTCAGAACCCAGGTCATGAGTCGCTGCCCAGGGCAGGCTTTTCTGATTTTCCTGGCTGGGGTCTGTGTGTGTCTGTGTCTGTGTCTCTGTGTGTGTCCGTGTCTGTGTGTGTCTGTGTATATGTCTCTATGTGTCTGTGTGTGTGTGACCCTGGCTGGGGTCACCCTCACAGTCCCACCCCCCGCGCCCTCTTCTGAGGAATTGCAATGTCACAGATTCACGATGTGATCTTCACTCAGGCTCCAGAAGCTGAGACCTCTGGAAGTCACAGAAATCTAATAGAAAAATAAAGCAGATCGGACACAAAGAAGCCCAGTAGAGTTGACGGTAACAAGAGAAGCCAAAGACGATAGGATAGCACTGGCTGCTGCTGAGTCGCTGCAGTCGTGTCCGACTCTGTGCGACCCCACAGATGGCAGCCCACCAGGCTCCCCCGTCCCTGGGATTCTCCAGGCTAGAACCCTGGAGTGGGCTGCCATTTCCTTCTCCAATGCATGAAACTGAAAAGTGAAAGTGAAGTCACTCAGTCATGTCCGACTCTTCGCGACCCCATGGACTGCAGCCCACCAGGTTCCTCCATCCATGGGATTTTCCAGGCAAGAGTACTGGAGTGGGGTGCCATCGCCTTCTCCGAGGATAACACTTAGGCTGGGTGAAAATCATGATCGGTTGAGCCTTATGGAGCAGATACACTATCATTTAAGATAATAAGGGTGAAACAAACTTGTTTGGACAAAAAATAGAATTTACCACCTATAGACTGTCGCTGAAAAAATACTAATCTGAAAAAATTAGAAAGAATTTGATGAGCATATAAGTAAATCTAAATAAACATTCTGTATAAAATACTGTTATATAATACAATATTACTATATTGTATTATAATACAATAGAATTATTACATAAACTATTATTATACTTTGCAAATTATTACAGCTTCAGCTTCAAATTATTGAAAGATATTGAAATAATATTGGATACAAAATTAAAAAGAGGAAGACTATAAGCCTTCTAAGGTCCTTATATTCTTCAGCAATCAGTAGAAATATTTAATTTTACACTTAAGTCAAACATGCATGTTAAAAACTGTAAATTAACCACCAACACATTAGAAGTCTGTTATATAACTTCCAAGTGAGTAAGGGGTAAGAAAAAGAATAAATAAAAGTCAATTACTCTTAAAACAAAGGGAAAAGATAAAAAGAATCATGGGAAATATTGCAAACGCAGAAAGCCTAAAATAAGAACGGTTGAAATTATGAATACCAGACTATTAGTTACAATAAGTGTAAATGAATCTAAAACGTAAGTTAAATGACAGAGCTTATGAGAACTGATAAGAAACAAACAAAATCTAGCTATTATGCTTTTACAAAAGACATCTATAACATAAGGATTTAGAAATATTGAATTTAAAAGACCAAAAAAACCTAAAATATGTATCAAACAAAAGGTAACCACAAAGAAGCTAATGTAGCTATATTAATGTCAAATTAAATGGCTTTTAACATAAAAAATACAATTTACCAGAAAGACATAAGAATTCTAAACTTATTTGCATTCAATAGTATGGTCTTCAGTTCAGTTCATTTCAGTTGCTCAATCATGTCTGACTCTTTGCGACCCCATGGGCTGCAGCATTCCAGGCTTCCTTGTCCATAAACATCTCCTGGAGATTACTCAAACTCATGTCCATTGAGTTGGTGACGCCATCCAACCATCTCATCCTCTGTCATCCCCTTCTCCTCCTGCCTTCAATCTTGCCCAGCATCAGGCTCTTTTCCAATGAGTCAGTTCTTCGCATCAGGTGGCCAAAGTATTGCAGCTTCAGCTTCAACATCAGCCCTTCCAATTCAGGCTGATTGCCTTTAGGGTTGACTGGTTTGATCTCCTTGGAGTCCAAGGGAGTCTCAAGAGTCTTCTCCAACGCCACAGTTCAAAAGTAACAATTATTTGGTGCTCAGCCTTCTTTATGGTTCAACTCTCACATTCATACATAACAGCTGGAAAAACCATAACTTTGACTAGATGGACCTTTGTTGGCAAAGCAATGTCTCTGCTTTTTAATATGATGTCTAGGTTTGTCATAGCTTTTCTTCCAAAGAACAAGTGTCTTTTAATTTCACAGCTGCAGTCACCATCTGCAGTGATTTTGGAGCCCAAGAAAAGAAAGGCTGTCATTGTTTCCATTGTTTCCCCATCTATTTGCTATGAAGTGATGGGATAAGATGCCATGATCTTAGTTTTTTGAATGTTGAGTTTTAAGCCAGGTTTTTCACTCTCTTCTTTCACTTTCATCAAGAGGCTCTTCAGTTCCTATTCTCTTTCTGCCTTTAGGGTGGCATCATCTGCGTATCTGAGGTTATTGATATTTCTCCTGGCAAGCTTGATTCCAGCTTGTGCTTTATCCAGCCCAGCATTTTGCATGATGTACTCTGCATATAAGTTAAATGAGCAGGGTGACAATATACAGCTTTAATGTACTCCTTTCCTAATTTGGAACCAGTCCATTGTTCCATTATGGTCTTAAAAACATCTCAAGCAGAAATGACTTTAATTACAAAAAGAAATAAAGTCATGATTATAGAGTGATATCTTAATGTTCCAAAAATAACTCAAGAAGAAATAGAAAACTTCATGAGTCCTTTAACCATTAAAGAATTGAGTTGGCAGGCTTAAAAAACTTAATTCTTTTAGATTTCCATATTCGTGTGTTTTCTAATGTTTTATCATTGATTGGTCTGATCGAAGTACATGTGCACACCCTGAAACAAAGAAATATATATTTTATTGGGGATGTAGAATCAATTTTTCCCCACTAGTAGAATGCACCAAGAGAAGATTGGGTCTTCCTGGATTAAAATCCTAAGATCTCTAATAAATTTTCCCATAGCAGCTCTAGGAGGTCAGGGCTATTTTCCTCTTTTTACAGACAGGGTGATCAAATCTTGGAGAGATGCTGCTGTGACATTTTCCCCATCCAGCCAGTACCTGCTTCCCACCTGCTTCCCACCTTAGCTCCTGGCCAGGCGAACTGCTGCCCATTCCATGTTCAGCACCAGAAAGCTCAGTTCTGAGTTGGGAATTTCTCTGCAGAAATGACCCAACAGATGTGACAGACCATGCGTGTGATGGTCGTTGCAGGATCAGCTTGATAAATGGGGGCAGCATAAGCCGTGTGTCCCTGGAGAGGCAAGGAGTCCCCACTGGTGGCCCTTGACTCTCACGGATGCGTTTCTTCCTCTTGTGGGATCTTAAGCCCTTTCCACCTACAGGTGTTGGCTCCTCCCTAGAGGGTCACTGAGACAATGGCCACGTGATTGTGTTGTGGGCAGATCAGCTGCGGGGAAAACTGAATCTCAGGGCTGCCACCGTGGTCCCCTCCCAACAGGAATGTGCCCTGTTGCAGAGAGGACAGGCAGGCAGGAGAAATAAACCCAGTGTTGGCATCAGTGATTCGCTCCCGGACAGAGTGACTCAGGTCAAGTGCCATTGAATGTTGGTGTGATAGGATTTTTACAAAAAATAACACAGCACAGAATGAACCCCTTGCCCTCCTGGGGGAGGAAGGGCATGCACACTATACTGGGTCACGTCTTGGCTGCCGAGCCTTAAATTTTCCATCCCCTGTGAGCTGGTAACTGCTCTTCGAGGAAGTGGAGGCAGTCTCAGCGTCTGGGTAACTAGCGGTTAATCAGGTGGGGTGGGTGAGCCTGTGCTCATTGTTCTCACTTGTGTTTTTAACTTTTCTGCTTTCCCGTTCTTTTCAGGTTTTCTTTCCTGAGACGCATCACTTTACTAAGAGGGGAACACGCCATGTTTGTGGAACTCTCTGCTCCTACAGCATCTCCAACACACCCTCTCAGGGCAGAGCAGGGAACTCCTCTGGGTACTAATGCCTGGCAGCCAACCCGCCACCCAGAGACCACCCCTCAACCCTCGGGGGGCACTCTCACCTCACATCCTATGTGCCTCCCTTTCAACTGGTTTAGCAGCAGCAGCAGGCAAGGCAGGGGCTCAAGGAGCAAGGATGTGGGGCCAGGAGCAAACAGAGTCCCAAGTGAAGGCATGAGGTCCAGCGGCCAGGGCGGGGCCCAAAGATGCGAGCTCGGGGCTGGCTAGGGGCAGGGGAGCAGCGTGGGGTCCTCTGTGCTCTTCACCCAGCTTTCCCTAGGGTTAACCTCAGAACCCCATGGCCCACTCATCCAAGGTAAGGAATGCAGTCCCGTATAACGCTGCTACCTAGATCTCAGGCTCTTATCGGACCTTAGGTGTTTCCACTAATGTCCTTCTGCTCCAGGATACCCTCAAGGACCCCACGTTGACTCTGAAGTTGTGTTTCCTTAGCTTGCATTTATGCCGGTGGGAGTCACCCGTGTTGATACAGGCAACTCCTGTTGGTTCCCTTCCACTCCTCCATCGTGTGCAACTGTGTGGAAATAGCCCAGTCCCCCGTTGGCTGGGCGCCTACGCTGTTGCCATACATCCTGTTAGAATGCTGCTGTGAGCACTACTCACAACAGCCAAGATGTGGAACCAACCAAAGGGCCCATCGACGGATGAATGGACCAGAAAGACGTGGTTCATGTATACAACGGAGTACTACTCAGCCATGAAAAGGGATGGACTCGCGCCATTTGAAGCAACATGGATGGACATACAGATAATCACCCTAACCAAAGTAAACCAAAGGCAAGTATCGTGTGATATCACTTACGGGTGGAATCCAAAGAACGAGATGAGTGAGCTCATTTACAGAGCAGAAACAGACCCACAGACACAGAAAACAAACCTATGGTTAGCAAATGGGAAAGGAGAAGAGGGATAAATCAGAAGCTCGGGATTCAGAGATATGCATTACTATATCTAAAATAAACGAGGACCTACTATATAGCCAGGGAACTGTATTCAATGTGTTGTAATACTTTTAATGGAAAAGAACCTGAAAAAAAATAAATTACATACATATATAACGGAATCACTTTGCTGTACACCCGGAACAAACACACTGTAAGTCAGCTAGACTTCAATTTAAAAAGCTGCAGTGGACATTCTCACGCTGATCTTCACGCCAGTGAAGGGTGAGGGTGAGGGACTCCGAGCGGAGCTGAGGGGCCAGGGGGTGCACAGCCCCAGCTCCACCAGACGAGGCCACGGTGCTACCCGAAGTGACCCCGCCCATCACCTGGTGGGGCCTGAGTTCCCATTTCTCTCCGCTGGGGCTTCCCTGGTGGCTCAGATGGTACAGAACCTGCCCACAGTGCAGTTTTGATCTCTGGATCTGGAGGATCCGCTGGAGAAGGAAATAGCAGCCCACTCCAGTATTCATGCCTGGAGAATCCCATGGACAGAGCAGCCTCGAGGGCTACATGGGGTCGCAAAGAGTCAGACACGACTGGGCCACTGACACTTTTGCTTTCACTTTGCCGCCCTCGCTACTGCCAGACTGACTTTCTGTAAACCTGGGAGGAAGGATGGGCGCTGGCAATGACGTCACACCGTTTGACTTTGCACATCCCCGATTCGGTTGACACGGCCAGCCGAGCTCCTCCTCCACGCGTCCTCTCTTACCAGCAGGATTTCCTACAGTTGGTTGGACGTCACGTATGTGGCATGCTGGTACTGTGTCTGTTTTCATGGAGATGTGACTCAGAATCTCCTTGAGAAAAAGACTCCCAGCTTAAATTTACGAGTTGGGAGGAGACCACTGTGGGTCGTGCAAGTGGGCTTTGCCCCCAGTGACACGTGTCCTGCGAGGAGAGAGGCGGGGGGCCTCTGAGCCAGACGCAGAGGAGAGCGCGTGAAGACGGAGGCGGGGATGGAGGGCTGTGCCCACAAGCCCAGGGATGCCTGGCCCCCAGAGGCTGGGGGAGGTGAGGAGGAACCGTCCCCCAGCGTCTCCAGGGGGAGCACGGCCCTGGGACACTTTTAATTTTAGCCAAATATGCTGATTTTCGACATCTGGCCTCCAGAGCGATGAGAGAATAAATTTCTGTGGTTTTGAGCCACCCAACTTGTTTACAGCAGCCCCAGGAAACGAATCCGGAGCTTCATTCTGTGAGATAGGAGAGATGATCTTGGTCATCATCATGTCAGCAGGGAGCTGGCGGGGCGCTCAGCTCCTCCGGCCCTGGAGGCCCTCCAGGTGGTATCTGGTGTCACCAAGTTCTCGATCCTGAGGCTGGGGGAGGGCCACCTCGTCACCCAAGATCTTGGAACTAGCCACGTGTAACGGGCTGCTAGAGGATACCTCGGTGGTGTGTCGCCCCCTGCTCCATGGCCAAGGCTGGTTGGGCCACAGAGGAACATGCGAGCTGAGCAACCGCCGGGGCTGACCGGTGGCCTGCCCGACCAGTTCTTTAAGAATCTGAACTTGAGGGACGCAGAGATGACCGCGACTTATCATGAAGCTTCCGTGAAAAGCTTGTGGAGAGTCAGGACTGGACATCCACTCTGGGCCGCGCCTGAGGCGAGGCTGAATTGAGAAGCAATCGTCAGAGAAACGGCAGGCTGGGGTGACGTGGAGAGAGGAGCAGACGCTGGGGGCCTGTGCTAACAGCATGAGCCCAGCAGGGGAGTGGAAGGGAAAGTCGCTCAGCTGTGTCCGATTCTTTGTGACCCCATGGACTATAGAGTCCATGGAATTCTCCAGGCCAGAATACTGGAGTGGGTAGCCTTTCCCTTCTCCAGGGGATCGTCCTGACCCAGGAATCGAACCAGGGTCTCCTGCATTGCAAGCAGATTCTTTACCAGCGGAGCTATCAGGGAAGACTGATAGCCCAGTAGGTAAGTCAGGACATTTAGGTCCCGGGCAGGGTCCACACCCAGTCGGGACCCCAGCCCTGGCCAGGAGCCTAAGAGGACTTGACGGCAGCCTGTGTCTGAACCAGCCACTTCTTCAGCACCCAGCATCTCCCCTAGAAGCTCTGGGGGCAGGAGAGGCCCACCTGGGGGACAGAGGACTCAGGCACATGATGCAGAGGGGCTTGAATGGAATCCTGGAAAGGTGTCTGGGTCTGGCTGTGGAGGCTGGGGAAGGGAGGAAGCTGGGGAGCATCAGAAAGCCGGGAAAGAAGGCGGAGGGAGGAGAGCTCAATGCCTTCCAGCTGTGGCCCTGTGAGCTCGCCGAGCTTGGTATTTGCTAAGTGGGGAGGAGCAACTCTAGGCAGCCCCCTCCCTGGGGACTCAAACGCTGCCAAGAGCCAAGAGCTGTGGATGCTGGACAGCACAGACGTGCAGGGAGGGGAGAATATACCTGTGTAGTGCACAGGATGGGAGGGGGCATCAGGGAGGGCGTGGGTGAGCAAGTACGAGTCAGTCCCTGGCTCACCAGGTAACCCAGGGGTCTGCATGCTTCTGTCCATAGTCAAATCCAGCCCTGTTACCTGGTTTTGTAAATAAAGTTTTATTGGAACATGGCCACGCCCATTCACATGCTCAATGCCTCTGGCTACTTTGCTTTTTAATGGTAGAGTTGGATGGGGAAACAATGGAAACAGTGACAGATTTTATTTTCTTGGGCTCCAAAATCACTGCAGATGATGACTGCAGCCATGAAATTAAAGATACTTGCTCCTTGGAAGAAAAACTATGACAAACCTAGACAACATATTAAAAAAGCAGAGACATTACTTTGCTGAGCTTCCCTCATAGCTCAGTTGGTAAAGAATCTGCCTGCGATGCACGAGACCTTGGTTTGATTCTTGGGTTGGGAAGATCTCCTGGAGAAGGGATAGGCTACCCACTCTAGTATTCTTGGGCTTCCCTTGTGGCTCAGCTGGTAAAGAATCTGCCTGCAATGCGGTAGACCTGGGTTCAATCTTTATGTTGGGAAGATCCTCTGGGGAAGAGAAAGGCTCCCCACTCCAGTATTCTGGCCTGGAGAATTCCATGGACTGTATAGTCCATGGGGTCCCAAAGAGTCAGATACAACTGAGCGACTTTCCCTTCACTTTGATGACAAAGGTCTGTCTAGTCAAAGCTGTGGTTTTCCACTAGTCATGTATGGTTGTGACAGTTGGACCATAAAGAAAGTTGAGCACTGAAGTATTGATGCTTTTGAATTGTGGTGTCGGAGAAGACTCTTGAGAGTCCCTTGGACTGCAAGATCAAACCAGTCGATCCTAAAGGAAATCAGTCCTGAATGTTCATTGGAAGGACTGATGCTGAAGCTGAAACTCCAAGACTTAGGCCACCTGATGTGAAGAGCCAACTCACTGGAAAAGAGCCTGATGCTGGGAAAGATTGAAGGTGGGAGGAGAAGGGGATGACAGAGGCTGAGATGGTTGGATGGCATCACCGATTCGATGGACAGGAGTCTAAGTAAGCTCCAGGGGCAGGGGTTGGTGATGGACAGGGAGGCCTAAACAGCATGCTGCAGTCCATGGGGTCAGAAAGAGTGGGATATGACTGAGCAACTGAACTGAACAAGTTAGTTTCCGTAGAGATCATGTAAGGCAGAAAGCTGAAAGTGTTTACTATCTGGTCCATAAAAGAACACATTTGCTGACCCTTGAGAAAAAGCAAAATAATTTCTTCTCACATACATTCACAAGCAACTATACACTGAGTCTCAGGCTTAATTTAGGTGCTGGGCACCCAGCAGTAAAAACACAGATGAACTTTTTGCCTTTGGTGAGATGGGCAACATCTTGGTCGAGGGAGTTAGACAACAAGCAAAATAATGAAGAAAATTATGTGACCTGCAGGTGATAAGTGTCATAAACAGGAAAGGGGATCTGGAGGGTTGGTGGGGGCGATTCAAATGAAGTGGTCCAGGTGACAACTTAAAAAGAGGCACAACTGGAGCGCTGTGAGTTTAGTTTCATTTGGGGCAAAATGAGGACTGGAGCCCCGGAGGCAGCGTCTCAGACAGCTCTGAGAGCCTGCTCCAAAGCGGCAGGGCGGAAGGTCAATATACAAGGTTTTGGTGAAGGGGGAGTTCAGTGCCATGAAGCACTCATTTTACACAAGGTGTTTTACTAGTCATGAGGATCTGATGGCACCCTGAAGGATTTAGTGCTTCTTTAGATATGAGGAGGTGCAAGGATTGAGCTAATAAAATCTGTTCCTAAAAATATCCAACTATCAAGCTGGAATCAAGATTGCTGGGAGAAATATCAATAACCTCAGATATGCAGATGACACCACCCTTAAGGCAGAAAGTGAAGAGGAACTAAAAAGCCTCTTGATGAAAGTAAAAAAGGCAAGTGAAAAAGTTGGCTTAAAGCTCAACATTCAGAAAACAAAGATCATGGCATCCGGTCCCATCACTCCATGGGAAATTGATGGGGAAACAGTAGAAACAGTGTCAGACTTTATTCTTGGGGGGCTCCAAAATCACTGCAGATGGTGACTGCAGCCATGAAATTAAAAGACGCTTACTCCTTGGAAGAAAAGTTATGACCAACCTAGATAGTATATTCAAAAGCAGAGACATTACTTTGCCGACTAAGGTCCGTCTAGTCAAGGCTATGGTTTTTCCTGTGGTCATGTATGGATGTGAGAGTTGGACTGTGAAGAAGGCTGAGCACCGAAGAACTGATGCTTTTGAACTGTGGTGTTGGAGAAGACTCTTGAGAGTTCCTTGGACTGCAAGGAGATCCAACCAGTCCATTCTGAAGGAGATCAACCCTGGGATTTCTTTGGAAGGAATGATGCTAAAGCTGAAACCCCAGTACTTTGGCCACCTCATGCGAAGAGTTGAGTCATTGGAAAAGACCCTGATGCTGGGAGGGATTGGGGGCAGGAGGAGAAGGGGACGACCGAGGATGAGATGGCTAGACGGCATCACTGACTCGATGGACGTGAGTCTGAGTGAACTCCGGGAGTTGGTGATGGACAGGGAGGCCTGGCGTGCTGCGATTCATGGGGTTGCAAGGAGTCGGACACGACTGAGCGACTGAACTGAACTGTCCCACCAGATTCCCTGGAGCAGAGTGCCTCATTCCACTCTGAACTCCTTCAGGGGCTGTTGAAGATTAACAGCTATAGCAGCAATCTTGAGAGTCCCTTGGACTGCAAGGAGATCAAAGAGTCAGGCCCAAAGGAAATTAGTCCTGAATATTCATCGGAAGGACTGATGCTGAAACTCCAATACTTGGGCCACCTGATGCGAAGAACTGACTCACGGGTTCACCTCCGCAGAGGCAGATGGCAAATGCTTTTGTCGTCCAGTCGTTGGCAGTGCTCTCAGTAAGTGCCAATTTGTAATTGACAAAAGGCAGCCTCCCTTGAAAAAGGAGAGGAAAGAGGACCCCAGGCTGGGGGAGGCGCCAGAGCAAAGGCCCTGAGGCAGGAGCGTGGTTGTAGGTTTGAGAAGAAGCCAGGAGCAGCCGGTGTGCTGGCGCAGGTGAGAGGGGCAGAGTGGTGGAGGCCAGGACGGACAGCAGTAGCAGCCACCCACGAGGACATCCTGGGGACCAGGGTGTGTTCCCCGGCAGGAATGAGCAGCAGGTGGCTTCTGACACATGACATAACCTGACATAGACGGGCTAGAACCCCCGACTCTGTGCGAGAAGAGCCTGGGGTAGGGGGACAGAAGCAGGGGCCAGCAGAGGTCCCTGCGGGGGCTGGGATCCAGGAGTGGTGGGACAAGGGTGGTGGTGGCATCCAGCGGGGAGCAAGTCAGGGGCTGGGGCCGGCCTGAAGTCAGACGCCACAAGCTGGGGGTGAGAGAAGAGAGGAGTAAAACGTGACCCCAGACACGTGACCTTTAGGCTGCTTCCTATCTCATCTGGCCTTTCCTTCCTGGCTTCCCACTCAGGAAGCCCCTCGGGGACAGGGGTCACTTCCATCCTGTCCATCGCTGTAGCCACCTCTCCACTGTACACAGAGGGCACTCAGCCGACATCTGTGGGATAAACGCGTGAGTGATGAGCCGAGAGTGCAATCTTCTGCTCTCTGAGCCGGGGGGAGTATGAGCAGAATTCAGTTCAGTTCAGTTGCTCAGTCGTGTCCGACTCTTTGCGACCCCATGAATCGCAGCACGCCAGGCCTCCCTGTCCATCACCATCTCCCGGGGTTCACTCAGACTCACATCCATCGAGTCAGTGATCAATCCAGCCATCTCATCCTTGGTCGTCCCCTTCTCCTCCTGCCCCCCAATCCCTCCCAGCATCAGGGTCTTTTCCAATGAGTCAACTCTTCGCATGAGGTGGCCAAAGTACTGGGGTTTCAGCTTTAGCATCATTCCTTCCCAAGAAATCCCAGGGTTGATCTCCTTCAGAATGGACTGGTTGGATCTCCTTGCAGTCCAAGGAACTCTCAAGAGTCTTCTCCAACACCACAGTTCAAAAGCATCAGTTATGTCCGCTCAAATTCACATGTTTTGGCCCTGACCCCCGCAACACCCTAGAATGTGACTGTATTTGGAGATGGGGGGTCTTTAAAGAGGTGGTTAAGATAAAATGAGGTCACTAGGGTGGTCCTTATCCCACTGGACTGGTACCTTTATAAGAAGAGGAGGTCAGGACACAGACAAAGCACGTGGGGGACACAGGGAGGAGACAGCTGTCTACAGCCCAGGAGAGAGGCCTCAGGGGACAATAGGCCTGCCCACACCTGGATCTCAGACGCCAGCCTCCAGGACTGGAGACTGTAAAGGTCTGTTGTTTGAGCTGCCTCATCTGTGGGACTTTGCTATAGGGGCCCGGAGACTCACATAGGAGTGAGGTGGAGCAGGGCGTGACCTTCGCGTGGGGAGGAAACAGACCCTGAAGGCCAGCACTCAGCCAGCACACCTGGGAGTTGCTGACCAGGCTGGGGCAGGACCCTGATCTCCCAGGGGCCCACACCCATCCTGAGGACATGGGACCAGGCAGTAGGCAGTGGGCGTGCTCCTCTGGGGGTGGTGATGGGATGATGTCCCTGGAAGGGGGGAACTCCAGCTCTCACCCGTTTGCTTGGCTGTGACACTCGCCCCAGCACCTGCGTTGCAGGGAGGAAGCCAGTTCTGACTCCATGTTGGAAACTGTTTCTTTGACTTGCTTTTCGTAAAGCAAGTTGGCTTTGCTCTTGTCATTATAATCACACTCAGTGGCTTGCCCGGAGGACCCTGCCCCTCTGCTGGACTGAAAGGCCTTTGTTAGGCTCGTGGAGAGACAGTTTGTCCCTCCCTGTCTACCTGTCATACCCACAACTGGGCGCTGTTTTCTCTTTGACTCCGCCTCTTCATTCTTTCTGGAGTTACTTCTCCACTCTTGTCTGTAGCACATTGGGTGCCTACCGAGCCGGGGAGATCATCTTTCTGTGCCATATCTTTTTGCCTTCTCATACTGTTCATGGGGTTCTCAAGGCATGAATACTGAAGTGGTTTGTCATTGCCTTCTCCAGTGAAGACTCTTGAGAGTCCCTTGGACTGCAAGGAGATCAAACCAGTCAATCCTAAAGGAAATTGGTCCTGAATATTCATTAGAAGGACTGATGCTGAAGCTGAAACTCCAGTACTTAGGCCACTTGATGCAAGGAACTGATTCATTGGAAAAGATTCTGATGCTGGGAAAGATTGAAGGTGGGAGAAGGTGATGACAGAGGATGAGATGGTTGGATGGCATCACCGACTCAATGGACATGAGTTTGAGCAAGCTCCGGGAGCTGGTGATGGACAGGGAGGCCTGGCGTGATGCAGCCTATGGGGTCGCAAAGAGTCGGAGGCGACTGAGTGACTGAACTGAACCTGTGACTAGAAGAGACTAACACACCCATTTCTCATAGGCTGGCCATCCCCTTGGAGATGTCTTGCAAGACTGAAGCCCCTCCACCTTACTTCCCCACTGCCTCTCTCTCTCTCTGTTCCTCCTTCTGACTTTAGTTCCTCATTGCTCCTTTGTCTCTAGTCTACAAAAGAACCCAGAATCCAGACCCCAATAGGATGGTTATTGGAGGCGTTAGCCTTCCATCTTCTTGGTCTGCCAGCTCCCCGATTAAAGTCTCTTCCTTGCCTCAGCACCTCATCTCTCAGATGCAAACAGAGTGAGCTTGGACTTGATAACACCTCTACAGTGTGGGGGAAACCAGGCCGGGTTCACTGTGGGTTCCTCCCAAGCAGCCCCTGCTGCCGGGGAAAGGGCATCTCAGGCCATGAGGCTCCGCCCCCGGCCCGCCCCTCTGGCGCCTACTGTGGGCAGGGTGGGGTGGGGGGGAGTGATGCTTCCACGTGGCCGGACCTGCTGCTAACCCACCAGCCGCTTCCTCTGGGTGCGTCCGCTTCCTGCAGATCTCCTACAGCTCTGCACAGGCCGCACTCCCTTCCCTCGCAGCTGCTGCAGGGGGCCAGCACCCCAGGGTCCAGGCGGGTTGGCACCATGATCCCAGAGGGCCTGGCCATCACCCCCACAGGCCACCCGGGATGGCCCCAGCAGAGGCTGAGGCCGTGGGACCCGCTCCTCTGGGCCCGGTTTGCGTTCCGTCCGATGGGTCTGAGCAGCAGGAAGCACGTTCCCAGCGCAGTGCATTGGCTTGGGGCCCAGCTGCCCGGCGCAGGGTGAGGTCATGTCCTGCAGCGGCCACACGGAAAGGGTGGGGCTCCCCCTCCCGCGGGGACTCCCGCGGTCCAGGCCTTTACCCAGAGACCCCAGGGGAAGGGGTGGCTGGGGGTGGCCTCCGGGCTGGGGATGAGTGAGTTGGTGCCCGTCCCACACTGCAGCATCAGCTGGGGCCGTCGGGGTCCCAAGCTGGACCTTCCCACTGAGCTGAGGGAACCGCCAGCATTTTGGGGGTCCCTTGGCCGGCCACTCCTCATGGTGTTTGTGAGAGGTCGTGAACTGGGAAAGACAGGGGGGGGTTTCTATCCCGGGGCCGGCAGAGAGGGAGAGGACGCCAGCAGGAGTGGGTGCCTGCTAAGGTGTGGGGCAAAGCTCAGTGGGCGCAACGCAGCAGAGGCAAGCATCCCCCTTCCGTCCCGACCTCGGGTGCAGGGAGGGGCTGCTCTGGGGGCCCTGGGCCTCCAACCCCAGCGACTGACCTGGTCTCTCAACAGAGAGAGTGAAAGTGTCCATCACTCAGTTGTGTCCAACTCTGTGTGACCCCAAGGACTGTAGCCCATCAGGTTCCTCTCTGGCCAGAGGTTTCCCGGGCGAGAATACTGGAGTGGGTATCCATTCATTCTCCAGGGGATCTTCGTATTCAGGGATTGAACCCACGTCTTATTGCGTCTTCTGCGTTGCGGGCTGATTCTTTACCATCTGAGCCACCAGGGAAGCCCCAAATGTGAAATGACACCAAAATTAAAAGTTGCAAAAAAGAGAGAGAAAGTGCTGACCTGACTGCAGTGGCAGCGCTCCCAGCTGGTGACCCTGGGTGGCGCTCTTCGCCTCTTGAGCACCCCCTCCCCTGTTACCTGTGCCCACCCCTGCTGGCAGGTCCCTGGGACTAGAAACTCAGAACCTGAATGCACGTGGCCTGCTGGTGCTCTCAGAGCTTCTCAGCTCTGTCCCCCAAATGTCCCCGGCTAGTGGGAGTCCTCTGGAGGGGAAACGGCACCTCCAGAAGGTGTCTACTTTCCACCATCCAGGGCGATCAGATGTAGGGGACCCACTGGGCCTTCAGCCTTCATCTGGGGAGCAGCAGGCAAGAAGGTGGGGGCCAGAGGCTGATGACCAAGTGGGGAGGGGGCAAGGATGAAGCGGGCACAGCAGGCAGGGTGCAGCGTTGGGACAGGAGAGGGGCAGGGCTAGAGCAGGGAGGGCCTTGGAGACGATTTAGACTTCAGGATGGTTGGAATCCTGGCTTCCCTGTGGCTGGGGTGCCCCATACCCGCCCATACTGCCAGTACTGTATACATACAGCTGGACACATACAGCTGTGTTTGAAATGACACACAATGTCCCATTTGGGATCTGAGCTGCAGAAGATTTTCTAAGTTTGAGTTAAAATCTACATGGGACAGAATTCCCCCCGTGCTGGCTGAGAGGAGGGGACCCAGACCTTTGCTCAGAGCTCCTTTTTCTTCTGTTCACCTGGGCTCCTGCAAACCTCATCTGGGTTCCTCCACTGCTTCAGGTGTGTGAAGGGGATGCAGTGAAAAACAGCAGCAGGAAATAGGTGGGAGGGTGTGCCTCAGCCACAGAACTCAAGTACCAAAGCCGGGGCACATTGGGTACTGCGGTCAAGTGCTCTCGCCCCACAGCAGGTGGTGAGGGCAGCTCACACAGCCTGTAGGATTAGGGTGACAAGCCAACCCAGTTTGTGGGGCCCAAGGTGGTTTCTGGATGTGAGACTTCTGGAGCTGATGGTGATGCTGGAGGTGACGCTGGAGGTGACACTGGGGGTGACGCTGGAGGTGACGCTGGGGGTGACGCTGGAGGTGACGCTGGAGGTGACGCTGGGGGTGACGCTGGGGGTGACGCTGGAGGTGACGCTGGGGGTGACGCTGGGGGTGACGCTGGGGGTGACGCTGGAGGCATTGCTGATGACACTGGTCCTGATCTGCAGGTGACGCTGGAGGTGGTGAAGGAGGGGAGCGAGGAGAATCTGTATACAACAGGTGCCCTCTACCTGTGCATAACTTTCTCTTTCTACCCTCTGAATGCACAAGGCCGAGAATTAAACCCTGGATGAAAGCACCCTGGAGCGGCCTCCCCAAGTCTCAGGCAGGGCCCTGCAGTGTGGAGAGCTGGGCCAGAGACCTGGTTTCCCTCTGGCCCCACCACAGAGCCTCTGCGGATCTTAGCTTCTCCATCCCTAGAGTGGGGGGTAATGCTGGGCCTAACACATCATTTGTTGAGAGCAGCCAACGAGATGACGCGGTAGGAGAAGCCCCGAGAGGTGTGTTCGGCACACAAGCCCTGATGTGCATTAGCGCTTCCTGTTCTCCAAGGATCCAGAATGAGAGGCCAGCTCTAACTGGGAGCCAACCCAGCTCACGTCCCCATGCCAGGTAGGCCCCCTGCCCCTTCGGTGAGGACCCAAACTCCGCAGGCTAGGGACCCACCAGGGTCCCTGTAGGTGGTGGGGCTGGGTCTCCTGCCTCCTGGCTCCCCTCTCTCTGCAGGCCTGGTGGGTCCAGGAGCTGCTGCCGGGTGGGCAGCTGGCGGGCTCTGCCCCATTTAGCACAGACGCCGTCTGTGTCTCCTGGCCGCCCGGTGGCCGGGGGCGTCTGGACAGCTCCCGCACACAGGCGGCGGCTTGTTCGCCGGGGCGGCCCCGTCTGCAGTGCCTCTCTGTCCAGCTCTGTCTGTCTGGACTTGGAGAGCCAGAGAAATTTCCACCGCTTGGAGCTGTTTGTTGATCTTTCCAGAGCCCACGAAGGGGCCCTGGGTGGCTCTGCCTGGAGCTTGGGGCTGTGTGGGGACCGACCTTGGTCAGCCAGGGAGCCAGCCCACACTGGGGCCTGCAGACGAGGCCACAGGCGGGCCGGCCCCGGGGTGACGGGGGTGAGGTCTGTGGAGGTCGGAGAGCCACTGGGACACCTTCTCAGCCTCGTGACCTCCTTGGCTCTTGAAGCACACTTCTCCAAAGCAGAGAGAACCAGGGCGCTGCCTCCAGCAGGAACAGGGGGCCCCTCGGGAGGGGCCAGAGGCCTTGGAATGTCTAGCTCACCCAGCGGCTGGTCAGGCCAGCCCAGAGGTTCTGGCCATTGGCATACCCTGGCCTGACAGCACTGAGCTCCAGACCCCAAGGAGAACCACCCAGCGAGGGATGGCCAGCGCCAGGTCCGCAGACACGGGGCTGCCATCACTAGCACCGGGAGGTGGGTCCCCATCCCGCAGAGCCCCCTGGGTGGTCTCAGAAGCAGTGGGAGGATAGCCAGACATGGGGTGCTTTGTGCACGCCGGGCTCCTGAGGGTCATCCCCAAAGAGCCCGGAGCTGGGAGTAGGGGTGAGTCGTGCCTAAGAAATAATTGATCAGAGGCTGGGCCGGCGGCTGTGGCAGCAGCTGCGGGGCCAGCCTGGCGCGGGAGGGCCACTGCCTGGGGCAATACGATGCATACAGCTGTCCACTGTTGCCCATCAGGGGCTCAGGCCGTTTGCAGAAGGGGACCCCTTTACAAGCGAGCGTCCCAGGAGGCCCATCTGCCTGAAAGCAGGTACCTCAGAGTCCAGCCACGACCTGAGCTGTGGAAAAAGAAAGGATAAGCGAAGGATGAAAGGCCAGCGAGAAGGAAGACAGCCAGGCGACGCTAAAGATGAAGGCTCCGGAAACCGCAGAATCGCCAGCAAGCCAAACCGCGAGAGGAGTGAAGGCGACAGCACAGACGTGCGTGTGGTCCACCTCAAAGCCTGTAGGCTCTGTGTCCAGCAAGCAGGTTCGGGCTCAGACCCCTAGCTGCCCTGGGGCCCTCGCACCGTCAAGTGGAGCTCGGGTGTGTAGCACTCGGGTAAAGCTGGTTATGCTGCAGTAACGTTCGCGCGTGCTCCATCGCTCGGTCGTGTCCGACTCTTTGCGACCCCATGGACTGTAGCCCATCAGGCTCTTCTGTCCTTGGGAGTCTCCAGGCAAGAACACTGGAGTGGGTAGCCATTCCTCTCTCCAGGGGATCTTGCCAGCCCAGGGATCGAACCCGGGTCTTCTGCTTCTCCTGCATTGACAGGCGGGCTCTTTACCACTTGGCCACCTGGGGAGCCCATGCTGCAGTATCTGAGCAGCTCGAAAATACAAAGGCTGACGTCTGGTTCACACAGCATGTCCGTCACGGACCCACCAGGACCTCCACTGACCAGGGAGCCTTGCTGTCTAATGTGCAAAGAAAAGCCGGAGACCCATCCTCACTGGCCCTGACACCAAGTCCAGGAAGCCCCTTCCTGTCCCCGGGTCTCAGGCCGCGCACAGCCCTACACAGCATCAGGTCAGACAAGGGCCCCTCCGTCCAGGAAGGAGGTGCGGGGCTGGGCCTCAAGCGCTGTCAGCTCTGCTGTCCTGCAGCCCCCTTGAGAAGGGCAGTGGGAGCCGATCAGAGGGAGGATCCCAGCGTGGGGACCCCAGCTTTCCAACGCCCAGGGAAAGCGGACCCTCACCTAGAGGCCTGCTCTCCGAGGGCCCGAGGGCCCGGAGGATGGTGGTTTCCGCTCTGGAAACACCCTGGGGGCCCCACAGCGGCGCCTGACCCGGGGCCCTGCCCGCGGCCCACCTGAGGCTGCACCCAGTGGGCGGAGGCCAGAGGGGCTCAGACCACCAGACGGTGGTCCCTGTGGGGCCGAGGCCATCAACTTCATCTCTGAAGCGGCAGTTAGGGCATGAGCTTCCCATTTGCCCCTCCAGAGAAGACCCCGTGTGGAAGGTGGGGTGGGGTACCCCAGGGAGGGCTCGGGGGTCAGCACTCAGCAGCTGTGGCTCACGGAGCACGTGGGTGAGCCAGGCTCCATGGAAGGGGTTCTCACCTCGCTCCAACCATCCCATGAAAACAGCCTCCCTGTCCCCTTGCCCCGCACTGGCTCCCGCAGGAAGGCAGACGAGCAGCAGATTCTGCCCAAAGGAGGCCCAGGAAGGCCCATGATTCTCCCAAGGGCGCCCCCACAAGAGCAGCATTTCCAGGGCTCCAGGTCTGCGCCCTGCCTCCCACCTGGGGGCGTGGGGGCCGCTGCCCAGCCCACGGCTCTGCGTGGTCCCCAAGCAGAGCTCACGGGCCCTGTGTCCTGAGGGGCCCTTCTGGGCCCTCCCCTGACCCACGTGGCTCCACTCCTCCCCAGTATTGGCAAAGGCACGCGGACGCCCTGACGTCGGAGCTAAAACGGGCTCCGTTTTCACCAGGAAAGGTTTGAGTGTTTCCTTTCTTCCTGCCCTTTATTCATGTACTTCCTGGCATGCAATCAGAGGGCATTGTGTGCTGGAGTGGACAACTGCCTTCCAGTGAAAGGAAAACCCGGGAGCGCCCCCCGCCCCGGGCACACCACACACGCACCAGGAAGAGGTGCCCAGGCTCGGGACCAGCTGGGCAGTGATGGGCACGAGGGGGCGCCGGGCCCCAAAAGCTATCAGGAATTTCAACACGGGTGACGGCAGAGCATGAGCCCCGCGTGGGGCCCGTGACGCCAGGTCTGGAAGGCAGCCCTGCCCGGCGGGGAGGGGCTGGGACCGTGGGCTGGCCCTTCGCCTCCGGGCCTCTGTTCCCACGACTGTAAACGGGAGTGTGACTGGCAGAGGGAGGGCAGCGCTGCCCACGGTGTTCCTGGTCCCGGAGTTCGCCTGCATCCAGTCTTGTCCGGGGCTGCAGCTGGGTGGGGGGCTGGCACCCACGGATGCCTAGGCGCTGGCTTGCCACCCTCACTGAGCTAGAATAACCCCCTAAAAGAGTGTCCGTTTGCTGCAACCATGTGGGAGTGGGGGCAGGTGTGAGGGTCCCCAGGCTGAACCAGGGAGAGGGGCTACTACAGCAGGGGGCGGGCGTGCAGCCGAGGACCACCCCACCTCTCTCCAAGGCTTTGGGGGGGAGCAGGGGGACAGATGAAGAAAGACAGACAGAGCTTTGGAACAGGACACGGCTCAAGCTTGTGAGTGGAGAATATTCTCGTTGGCTCATTCATTCTTTGTTCATCCATCCATCCAAGGTTCATCGAGCACCTGATGTGTGCCAGGCCTGTGCTGGGGCCAGAGCCTCAGGCAGAGGTGCCCGGAGACCTCTGACACCAAGCTGCACCCACGTTCCCCCCGCCCCATGCTGACCCAGCTTCTGTGCCCAGAGGTCAGACCCTGCTGCAGGCACATCCTCTAAGCCTGGCCGTCTGGCATCTGCGTGGGAGGTCTGCCTCTTTGCCCCAACTCCGTGACCCCTCCTCCAGGCACCACACACACACACACACACACAGAGCCCACTCCCTGCCTCTGGCTCTGTCCTCTTATCCCCGCTCCTCAAGTCTCGCTGATGCCCCCATGGTTTTCCTCCCAGACTTCTCGCCTTTGGTCTGCTGCAGGCCACGGTCCCCTCCACAGGCCGCTGTCCCCTCCGCAGGACAGGCCGGGGCTGCTCTGGGGATTCTGGCCTTTCCTGCTCCCTCCAGAGGGCCTCCACTGCCAGGACAAAGCCCGACTCCTCGACAGGGACCTCCCACCACCTGTGGTCCCTTCCTTCCTCTGCTTCATCTCAAGGAGTCACTTAGGGTCTCCGAGCACACCAGGCGCTCTTGTGTCCCCTGGCCTTTGCACGTGCTGCTCCTTCATCCTGGAAAGATCTCCTCCTTCCTCCCGTTTGTAAGTGTCCCTCTAGCCCGTGGGTAAGCAGGTCAGTGGCCGTGGCCTCCCTGCTCATCTCTGCCCTGGCCCCTCCTCTCACCTTTCCGGAGGTCCCTCTGGTTCTAAAGGCTGCGCAGATGTAGAAAGCAAGGACCAGGACCCCAGCACTCAGCACAGTGCTCAGCGACTATGTGCGGAATGAATGAATGAACGGGCTTTAGCATTCATTTGCTTGCACTTACTCTCTGACCTTGACCTTTTCCCATCACATCTCAAATTCCTCATCAGTGCCCGGTGTACAGCGTCAGGCCCCGCGTCCCAGGGCGTGGCATGATGCCAGTCTGCTCGGCTCTGATCCCCAGGGTCTGAAACGAGGACGGTGCCACTTTCCTGGAAGAACAGCTGTGTGAGTTGATTTCCTCTTCCGGCGACATGCTTTGCTTCACTCCATATTTTCCTGGCAAACTCTCTCTTGCAGGACATTGACAGGTAGACTCCAGAATTCATGGGAAATTGCAAAGGGCCAAGAAGAGTGAAGCTCTTACACAAGCTGAGGGCTGATGGCAAATTTCAAGGCCGGTAACAGGGCAACAATATCTCAGCACAGCACTGGCCCAGACAACCCCATCCACCGGAGTTCAGGGACCCCCCGGGGGCTCACGTGCCAGGCCAGAGGGGCCACGGCAGGCCTTTTCTTTAAGTGACTTTGGGCTAATGGGTCCTCCTGAGAGAAACTGTATCTTGACCTTCACCTGGCAACACACAATAAACTCCTGATGGATCTCAGATCTGATGGGACACTTGTACAGGAAATAGAAAAAATCTTTATGACGATGGAGCAGGAGGTGATTTCTTTTTTAAAAAAGGCTTTTATTTCATATTAGAGTATCACCGATTAACAATGCTGTGACAGTTTCAGGTGGACAAGAAAGGGACTCAGGCGTACACATGTGCGTGCATGCTCAGTGGCCTTAGGCGTTTCCAGCTCTCTGCAACTCTATGGACCATAGCCCGCCAGGCTCCTCTGTCCATGGACTCTCCAGGCAAGGACACTGGAGTGGGTTGCCATGCCCTCCTCCAGGGGATCTTCCCAACCCAGGGATCGAACCCACATCTCTTGTGTCTTCCGCACTGGCAGGCGAGTTCTTTACCACGAGCACCACCTGGGAGCCCACCAGCCCAACACATACATGTATCCATTCTCTCCCAAACTGCAATGGTTTTTCTTAAACAAGACACATGAAGGCCAACCATAAGAGGAAATGTTTATAAATTAAATTACATGAAGATGATTAAGAATTACTACTGTTCATCAAATGTTATTCAGTTCAGTTCAATCGCTCAGTTGTGTTAGACACTTTGTAACCCCATGGTCTGCAGCACGCCAGGCCTCCCTGCCCATGACCAACTCCCAGAGCTTGCTCAAACTCATGTCCATCGAGTCAGTGATGCCATCCAGCCTTCTTGTCCTCTGTTGTCCCCTTTTCCTCCTGACTTCAATCTTTACCAGCTTCAGGGTCTTTTCCAAGAAGAAGAGTCAGCTCTTCACATCATGTGGCCAAAGTATTGGAGCTTCAGCTTCAGCTTCAGTCCTTTCAATGAATATTCAGGATTGATTTCCTTAAGGATTGACTGGTTTGATCTCCTTGCAGTCCAAGGGACTCTCAAGAGTCTTCTCCAGCACCACAGTTCAAAAGCATCAGTTCTTTGGCGCTCAGTCTTCCTTATGGTCCAACTCTCACATCCATACATGACTGCTGGAAAAACCATACCTTTGACTGTACAGACGTTTGTCAGCAAAGTATTATCTCTGCTTTTTAATATGTTGTCTAGGTTTGTCATAGTTTTTCTTCCAAGGAGCAAGTGTCTTTTAATTTCACAGCCGCAGTCACCTTCTGCAGTGATTTTAGAATTTAAAAAAAAATCTGTCACTGTTTCCATTGTTTCCCCATCTATTTGCCATGAAGTGATGGGACCAGATGCCTTGATGTTAGTTTTCTGAATGTTGAGTTTTAAGCCAACTTTTTACTCTCCTCTTTCACCTTCATCAAGAGGATTTTCGTTCCTCTTCATTTTTTGCCATAAGGGTGATCTGCATATGTGAGGTTATTGATCTTTCTCCCAGCAATCTTGATTCCAGTCTGTGCTTCATCCAGTCTGGCATTTTGCGTGATGTGCTCTGCATATAAGTAAATAAGCAGGGCGACAATATACAGCTTTGATGCGCTCCTTTCCCAACTTTGAACCAGTCCATGTTCCATGCCCGGTGCTAACTATTGCTTCTTGACCTGCATACAGGCTTCTCAGGAGGTAGGTAAAGTGGTCTGGTATCCTGTCTCTTTAAGGATTTTCCACAGTTTGTTGTGATCCACACAGTCAAAGGCTTTAGCATAGCCAATGAAACAAAATAGATGTTTTTCTGGAATTCTTTTGCTTTTTGTATGATCCAGTGAATATTGGCAATTTGATCTCTGGTTACTCTGCCTTTTCTAAATCTGCTTGTCCATCTTGAGGTTATCAGTTCATGTATTGTTGAAGCCTAGCTTGGAGGATTTTGAGCGTTACTTTGCCAGCATGTGAAGTGAGTGCAATTTTGCGGTAGTTTGAACATGCTCTGGCATTGCCCTTCTTCGGGATTGGAATAAAAACTGGTCTTTCCCAGCCCGTTTCAGCCATCAGCGTCCAGTCGCCAATTTGCGGTGTAATTTCTGAATGAGAGTCATCCTGTTGGTGGATATCTTCACTCACCTTGCAGTTAGTTGACACCTAAGGAAAATAACAGAGGTGAGATGTTGGAGTTGTACTCGTTTGTCAAGAATGGGAGCTACTTCTTTGCTGAATGGGGGTAATTGGTTTTGAATCCTGGAATTCCTATGCTTTGAATTTGAATTCAATTTCCTATGCTGTTCACACTAGACCAGCTACAGAACGCTACATGCTAAGTCACGTCAGTTGTGTCCCACTCTTTGTGACCCCATGGACTACATATAGCCTGCCAGACTCCTCTGTCCATGGGATTCTCCAGACAAGAATGCTGGAGCGGGGAGCCATGCCCTCCTCCAGGGGATCGAAGCCACACGCCTCACGTCACCTGCGTTGGCAGGCAGGTTCTTTATTACTAGCACCGCCTGGGAAGCCCCCAGATGCTCACCCTTCAGTGTAACCTGCGCTGACATTTTCTCCAGCTTGCTCTTAAATGTACAGTTAACAAAGCATCGGTCCATGTATGCCCATTTCCACGGTATAATTACTCCCATGATGGGCGGTAGCAAACTGCCGAAGTGAAATCCCTGAGCAGAATTTGGCAGGCGCAGACGGCTGCACGATTGCTTACGTCCATCCATGGACCTGAAGACCAGACGAGGTCGGAGCATGGCTACCAGTAGAATAATTAGGAAGTGATGAGTTTTGTGATGAGTTTTGAGCACCATGACAGTGACTTTTTAATTGGTTTTACGTAACCCTGAGCTTGTTTAATTTAATTTTCCAGCCTGGTCATGGTTAACAGCCAGCTCCTCAAATTCCCAAGAACGTAGTACTCAGCTCTTGGGAGCTGGTGTGAGGGGAGGATTAACCCTCTCCTCTCCCTGCTCCCGCCACCCTCCAAGCCTCTGTTACTTCAACACAAGGCAACCATTCAATCCTACTCTATCTCCTCAAGACGATCTGCTGGGGCCAGGAGGGGAGACGCTGCACCTTCCTCCTCTCGTCTCCTGGCTCCACACCGAAGCTCCTTCCACAGGAAAGTGGGAGCACGCGGTGACGTGCCTCCACTCTGGACTGTCCCATGCCCTGGGCCCTGGGGGTCTCTCTTCAGAGGGCATCAGGCCCTGCCCTTCTATGTCTGGAGGTGGCTCGAAAGAGGGGTTTTGTTGACCCCTTCAGCCTTAACATCCCACACAGCATGTGGGAATGAGACAGCGCAGGCATGTGGCTGGAGGGGCCAGGTCCGGGGCTCAGGTCAGTGGTCGAGGGCAGAGCCTGAACGTTAGGACAGGTATGACGCCAAGG
>SJXQ01008782.1:137409-163031 GCA_006408695.1 Aepyceros melampus
AGACCAAGCTGCACTCCGGCCAGTCAAGGACTCCAAGGGCCCCAGGCCTCATCCTAGAGCTAAATCCCTGGGGGGTGGAGGGCGGAGTGGAGGGTTATCAGGATGCCGAGACAAGAGGGAGGAGCCAGAAATCAGAGCGTGGGGCTGGGGCAGCATGTGGACAGAGATTCCGCCTAGCAACCAAACAGCTCCGCCCACCTTGAAGACCCAGCTCCTGCCTGGAGAGCTGGACCCTCGAAGAATCTAAGCAGCAAAGGATGCTGGGAATATCCTGTGCAGCCCGTCACTGAAGGGAGCCCAGAGAGGGCACACAGCTGAATCTCGTCTCCCAGCCCATCCGGGCCAAGCTGGTAAAGAGACAGGGAGCAGGATCCCAAGCACCCCGGTCCTCTTTCCTGGGCGCCCAAGTGGGGCCAGGACAGGGCCCTCTCGGGAGCTCTAAGAGGCGGCCGGGAGATGCCTGGGGGCCCCGTCGCCTAGCGACCGGCTTCTCGCAGCCCTGGCGGCCCCTTGCTCTGGGCGCTGCCCACTCCTGACACTGGCTCCGAGCACTTTTCACTGCCGTTCTGCATGAATAGGCGCCAGGCCTCCTGCCAATTGTCCCCTCTTAAAAGGCAGCCCCGGCGAAAGGCCTTTTCAAGTGGGACCGTGCAGTGCCACCCAGGCTGGACGGGCATTGTTGGGGGGCCGGGGGCCCGGCTTGGTGGCTGGGGTCAGGAGGCCACACAAAGCATCCTGGTGGAGGCGTCGCGCACTCGGCCGCAGCGGCCCTGTTTATTAATCTGCAAAACTGGCGCCACCATCTTCAGAGGGGAGACTGAGTGAAAAGGAGGTCTTTTGAGAAGTGGCCTTTGAAGCTGCAGTCCTGGGATCCTTGTTAAATTGATTTGAAAGGGCAGCAAAACCCTGCAGGTAGTCAGGTGAAGCCAGAAGCCCCCAGAGCTTGGGTGGAAGTCTGAATTTGGAGGTGGACCCCTGGATAGTGAGGTGGACCAGGCTGGCCAGGTGTCTCCAGCTGCATCGATGGAAAGACATGAGTCTTGCTGGGGGAAGGCCTTCAATATTTCCCAGCATCAGAGGCTTTTCCAATGAGTTGGCTCTTCCCATCAGGTGGCCAAAATACTGGAGCTTCAGCTTCACCATCAGTCCTTCCAGTGAATATTCAAGATACATTTCCTTTAGGATTGACTGGTTTTACTTCCTCACTGTCCAAGGGACTCACAAGAGTCTTTTCCAGCACCACAAATTTGAAAGCATCAATTCTTTGACACTCAGGTTTTGTGACAGTGAAAGTGTCAGTCACTCAGTTGTGTCCGACTCTTTGCAACCCCATGGACTGTAGCCTGCCAGCCTCCTCTGTCTGTGGGATTCTCTAGGCAAGAATACTGGAGGGGGTTGCCATTCCCTTCTCCGGGGGATCTTCCCGACCAGGGATCAAACCCAGGTCTCCCTCACAGCAGGCAGATTCTTCACCATCTGAGCCACCAGGGAAGCTCTCAGGGTCTGTGGAAGGAGGCAACTGGACTTGTGAGTGGCGGCTCTCTGCCCTCCCACCGTCTTTGAGGGTCTGGGGCCAGTTCCGTCCCTGTGACGCATCCAAGGGCAGGACAGTTCCCCTTGCCCTTGAGCAGTCTGCCAGTTGGCAGAGTCAAGATGGCATAAATGATGGAGAAAGCTAAAATTCCAGGGCTCCATAAAAGAGTGGGCGAGCTTATGGTGGGCACCCAGTCTGATTTGAGACTGGGGGTGGCCCAAAGAAGGAGGGACAGCAAGGTGCAAAAGTGGGGGTTAGAGGAGTATCCCAGGGTCAGGAAACTCTATGCAAAGGCCCTGGGGTGCCTGGCTCCATGGAAGATCGAAAGGAGGCGTGGGGCTGGAGGGGCTGGGGCCTGGACCGTGGATGGAGCGTGGGCTTTCCAGTGGCCATGGGTGCCAGGGATGGGATGCCCCCAGACCGCCTGCCTCGGCCCCCATCCTCGGTCCCTGCCCCGGCTACCCTTTCTTCCTGCCCAGGCCCCTCCCCCTGCCCGAATCCCGAGCCCCGGCCCCGAGCCGTGGGGACGGGCTCTGGCAGGCCATCCACACCACAGGGCCCGCCCACAGCCTCTGCCCTTCCTCGGGCCTGGGAAACGAGGCCACTTCTGCTCCCAGCCCCCAGAGGGCCTCGGGGGGCCGCTGGGCTCGGGGAGGAAAGCTGTGGGAAACAGCCAGGTCCCCAGGGGCCCTGATGGGATCCTCGCGGCTTCTTGCACCAGAAAGACTCTGCCTCCACTGAGCAGCCCCTGGGAGCAGGGTCAGAGCCCCTCTGCCAGGGGTGGTAGCAGAGTAGGGTGGGGCCGGTCCCTCTGCAGGCTAGGAGTCCTGAGGACATGAGCCCTGAGTTTAGCAGGTCCGAGACCCCCAACCACAAAGCAGGGTGTTTCCTGTAAAAGTTCAGCCGTCCCGCCCCAGTGGGACGGGCAGGCACAGGGGCAGGGGAGGAGGCTGGCTGGCAGCTGGTGGCACCTGAACAGGCTAACGGGCAGAGTTGGGAAGGGATCTGGGAAGAGGGCTGGAGCCCTCCTCTGCCAGCCTTCGCCACCTGCAGTGCCGGTCCTCACCCCCTCCTCACTGCAGACAGCAAGTCTCCAGGTGGACAAGTCCCCGCCCTGACGGACAGGATCTCTCAGAGCAGGTCCCAGAGATGCACAGCAGGGTGGAGGCAGCAGAAACCCCTGCCAGGGTCCCCTGACTCCTAAGCCCCCTGTGATACAGTCCAGGGACCCCTCCTTCCTGCAGACCTGCCAACAGCTCTCCCCCACCCCTGGTCCCGAGGCCCAGAGGCACCGCCTGGTTGAGCACGCACCTCTCCTGCTCCAGAAAAGCCCAACAGAACGAGCCCAGAAAACTCACTTTGAAGGTCAAAATCATCCGGGGGGCAAAACGTGCCCCTTGATGACATCTTTCCAGAGCCCTGTGGGGGCCCCAGCCCCCCGGCAGCCTGAAGAGGAGCCCAGGGGTGAGGACAAGCGGGCGCCCCCTGCTCCTCCTCCCTGTGGCCTGAGTGCTCCCTGGACCCCCGGGGGCTGGTTACAGAAGAGACACTCAGGGCGTCTCAGCGTCCCCTTCACACCTGCGCCCAGGAGCTGGGGGAGGACAGGGGCCCCACGTACACCTGGAGGCCACGAGGACAGAGGAGGCATCTCCACTTGGTCTGAGCTGAGAGCTGAGAGGTTGCCTGGGGTGGGACCCAGCAGGGGAGAGGCTGTGATGGCAGCTGGCCCGAGAAACTGGGAGGTGGGGCCCCCAGGGCAGTGAGCCGGGCGGCAGTGGTTGTGGGCTCTCCCTAAGGAGAGGGAAGGAGATGGCCTAGCACCTGGACTTCAGGTCCTGCCACTGAAATAGTCTGGCTAGAGTGAAGAAATGACACAGGACCCAGCTCGTATCATACAAAGTGCGGCTCTCTGCACACTCCTGAGATGATCGGGACCACCCCACCCCCACTTTTTCCATTCACGTCACGATTATTTATTGAGCACCTTTTGTATACCAGACTCTAGGAGTGCCGTGGTGACCAGCATTAGACACGGTTCCTTCTCAGAAGGAACTCAATTAAAAACGCAAAAGCATAGGAAACATGCCCAGCACTGAGTTCTGCAAAGAGACTGGCTCGTGGTGCTCTGAATGCTGGTCGTAGGTGGAGCTGTCTTGGTGAGGAGGTGAGGGAAGGCCCACCCTAAGGATGTGGCCTTGGAGCTCCAGGCTAGAGCGGGAGGCAGAGGAGATGGCAGAGACGGTCCATGCAAGTCCCCCTGGTGGGGACCACGGTTCATCCAGGAAATGGCCCAGAGGGTCAGCGTCCACGGGGAGGGTCAGCGTCCGCAGGGAGGGTCAGCGTCCGCGGGGAGGGTCAGCATTTGCAGGGAGGGTCAGCGTCCGCGGGGAGGGTCAGCGTCCGCGGGGAAGGATGGTGGGACCACTTGGGGAAGCAGACTCAAGGATGCCTTGTTTCTAAGTTGAGGGTGGGGGGATTCCTTGCAGGGAGATCGGAAGGTCACATTTCACAGCCTGCAGATGTCCTCAGAGCACAGCTTGACCTGTCCATCCAGTCACGGTGGCCACACGTCCATGCTCCCTCGTCATTCTGATGTGGCCACCTCAGAATGCATCCTCGCATCCTTGCCCTACCTCCCGGGGTCCATCCTCAGCATCCCTCCTCAGCACGCCAGCCAGTCCAGCTGGCTTCTCCAGCCTCCGTGTTCCCAGGCCTGGCTCAGGGGTGATGGAAAGTGCACCCAGGTAAAGAAGAGATGAAGGAAGGCTGGGGGCGCAGGGCAGAGACAAGGGGGCAAGTCCAGCTGAGGACGGTCAAGGCCGAGGGGCCCACAGAGCTGAGGACTGTGGGGCTGGGATGGCCTGGGGAGCCCCCAGGACCCCCTGGAGGGCACCTGTGTCAGAGCGCATGGGGAGCCAGGGCCCTCCAGTCCCCGGGGGGCTTCCGAGGGGCCAAGGGTGGGGGTGACGTGAGGAACGGGGAGGGAGCCCGGCACCACCTGCCTTTCATGTGCTCACAGTGGGCACGGCCAGCCCCACGCTCAGAACTTCAAATTATGGGGTGAACATGCTTCCCTCCCCGCTCCCACTGCCTGCGTTCCTGAGGCCAGCCTGGGTTTGGTTACCAGGCAGCCAAGGCCCCGGAGGGCACCCACCCCACGAGCTGGTCTGAGTCGGAAGCTACTGATGGGTCCTTGGCTTTGGCAGCAATGAAGCAAGTTCCAACTGGCAACTGCTTGGCAGTGAGACGTGGAAACCTCACCACCACGGGTGGCCGTGGGGCCCTGAGAACACGCCTGTGGGTCAGCGTGAGCGTGTGCGTGAGCGTGTGGGCTGGGGGAGGGGATGTGTGCCTGCCCCAGAGACCATCCACGCACCTGAGCATGTTAGTCTCAGGTGTCCACGTGTGTTCACAAATGGGCACGCCCGAGGCTGCCCTGCACACGCGGGTGTGTGTGATGTTTACCTGGCAGGTCCTGCTGCTGCAGGCAGGTATGGGCTGAGCTCACATGCCTGGCACCTGTGTTCATTGGTCACAGATGTCTGTGCCTCGGGAATATCTGTGAGGGATGCGCTTTCTGCGTGGGTGTACATTTCAGCCTCTGACCGTCTGTGCGTTTGTGCCGGGCGTGGGGGCCAACAAGTCTGTTTGTTGGTGTGCAGACGAGCACACGTGCACATGCATGCTTCCGTGGGATTTCGTGTGTGTCTGAAGCATGTTGACAAGAGTCCCAGCACACAACACGGGACTCAGCACCCAGGGGAGACAAGAGATGCCACGAGCTGGATGGATGGGGATGGTCAGAAACCTCCAGACAGAATCAACAGGAGGTGTGTGTACAGGCAGAGGTACCTTAAGGGACTGGCTCAGGAGATGGTGGAGGCTGACAAGTCCCAAGAGCTCCAGTTGGGAGACTGGAGGCCCAGCAGAGTTTGTGGCTTAGCTCCAGTCTGAGCCCAGAAACTTGAGGCCCAGGAGAGCTCACGGTGTGGTTCTAGTCCAGAGGACATCACGCTGGAGATCCAGGAAGAGAGTTGGTTCAGTCTGAGGCCAGAGAAGGCTGATGTCCCAGCTCAAGGGCATTCAGGCAGGAACAGTCCCATCTTACTTAGGGGAACCAGCCTTTTGTTCTGTTCAGATACTTGGGTCTATATAAACTGATTAGACAATGCCCACCCAGTCTGGGGCTTCCCTGGTAGCTCAGCTGGCAAAGAATCCACCTGCAATGCAAGAGACTCTGGTTCGATTCCTGGGTCTGGAAGATCCACTGGAGAAGGGATAGGCTACCCACTCCAGTATTTCTGGGCTTCCCTGGTGGCTCAGGTGGTAAAGAATCTGCCTGCAGTGTGGGAGATCTGGGTTTGATCTTTGAGTTGGGAAGATCCCTTGGAGAAGGAAACGGCTGCCCTTCTGCGACACTCAGTACTGGAACACTCCAGTATTCTGGCCTAGAGAATTGAATGGACTGTATAGTTCATGGGATCGCAAAGAGTCAGACACGACTGAGTGACTTGCACTTTCAATCTGCTTTACTCAGACGGATTCAAATGTTACTCTCATCTAGAAACATGTTTAATCAAATGTTTGGGGCCCCTGGGCCCAGTCAACTTCATACACAAAATTAACAGTCACAGTTGGATAGAGAATGAATAGGAGGTGGATGGGGATGCGTGGGTGGATAGTGAATGGGTAGGTGGGTGGATGAATGAGTAGGGCGGATGCGAGGATTGGTAGGTGATGGCAGATGGGTGGGTGGAAGGAGGTGCACTGAAAACTCAAAACCCAAGAACATTCTGAGTCCCCATGAAAAACTGGCTTGAAACTCCACATTCAAAAAACTAAGATCATGGCATCCTGTCCCATCACTTCATGGCAAATAGATGGGGAAAAAATGTAAAGAGTGACAGAGTTTATTTTCTTGGGCTCCAAAATCACTGCAGACAATGACTGCAGCCATGAAATTAAAAGAACCTTGATTCTTGGAAGAAAAGCTGTGATAAACCTAGACAGCGTGTTAAAAAGCAACTTTGCTGACAAAGGTTCATATAGTCAAATGTACGGTTTTTCCCGTAATCATGTATGGGTGTGAAAGTTGGACCATAAAGAAGATTGAGAATGGAAGAACTGAGGCTTTCAAACTGTGGTGCTGGAGAAGACTTTTGAGAGTCCCTTGGACTGCAAGGAGATCCAACCAGTCCATCCTAAAGGAAATCAATCCTGAATATTCATCGGAAGGACTGATGCTGAAGCTGAAGCTCCAATACTTTGACCACCTGATGCTTAGAGCTGACTCACTGGAGAAGACCCTGTAACTGGGAAAGACTGAGGGTGTGGGAGAAGAGGGCGACAGAGGATGAGATGGGTGGATGGCATCACTGACTCAACAGACACAAGTTGAGCAAACTCTGGGAGACAGTGAAGGACAGGGGAGTCTGGCGTGCTGCAGTCCCTGGGGTCGCAGAGTCAGACACAACTTAGCGACTGAACAATATGACATCCAGCCTTCCAGGGCCCTGCACATCAGGACCCTTGAGCTCCACTGAGCTCTCTCCAGCTCCTCCACTAGCCCCAAATCTCCTTCACCCTTGGGCCTTTGTTTCTCTCTACGAGTCTGCCTGTTTAGGCACTGCATATAAATGGAGAAGTCATATCAATGGGATACAGTATGTGTACTTTTGTGTCTGGCTTGTCACTTAGCATGATGTTTTCAAGGTTCATCCTTGTAGCATACATCAGAATTTCAATCCTTTTTATGCATGTGTGTGTTAGTCGCTCAATTGTGTCCAACTCTTTGCGACCCCATGAACTGTATCCCCCCAGGCTTCTCTGCCCATGGAATTGTCCAGGCAAGAATACTGGAGTGGGTTGCCATTCCCTTGTCCAGGGGATCTTCTCAACCCAGAGATCAAACCCTTGTCTCCTGCATCACAGGCAGACTCTTTACTGTGTGAGCTACAGGGGAGTCATTTTTTACGGCTGAGTATCATTCCACTGTAGGTATAGACAACATTTCCTTTATCCATCCCTCTGCTGGTGGACACTTCAATGGTTTCTGCCTTCTGGCTGTTGTGAGTCATGTTGCTGTAGGCGTTGATGCACAGATGTCTGTTATAGAGTCCCAGCATCCTTCGGGGGTGTTTACCTAGAAGGGGAACTGCTGGGTCATGTTGCTGTGTAGCTCTGTGTTTAACTTGTTGAGGAAACACTAAACTGTTTTGCACGGTGACTGCATCATTTTATGTTCCCACCAGTAGTGCTCAAGGGTACCAGTTTCTCGACATCCACCCCAGTCTTTATTCCCCTCCACACTTCTGTTTAATGATAGCCATCCCAGTGGGTCTGAGGTGGAATCTCATTGCAGTTTTGATTTGTATTTCCCTAATGACTGATGGTCATGTACGGATGTGAGAGTTGGACTGTGAAGAAGGCTGAGCACCGAAGAATTGATGCTTTTGAACTGTGGTGTTGGAGAAGACTCTTGCAAGTCCCTTGGACTGCAAGGAGATCCAACCAGTCCATTCTGAAGATCAGCCCTGGGATTTCTTTGGAAGGAATGATGCTAAAGCTGAAGCTCCAGTACTTTGGCCACCTCATGCGAAGAGTTGACTCATTGGAAAAGACTCTGATGCTGGGAGGGATTGGGGCAGGAGGAGAAGGGGACGACCGAGGATGAGATGGCTGGATGGCATCACTGACTTGACGGACATGAGTCTGAGTGAACTCCGGGAGTTGGTGATAGACAGGGAGGCCTGGCGTGCTGCGATCATGGGGTCACAGAGAGCCGGACACGACTGCGTGACTGAACTGAACTGAACGGAACGGACCTGAGCGACTGATGATGATGAGAGTCTGTTCTTGTGCTGTTGGCCATTTTTAGATCTTCCTGGAAGAAATGCCTATTCAAGTCCTTCGCTCATTTTACAACTGTGTTTTTGCTGTTGTTGAGTTAAAGGTGTTCTTTAAATATTTGGATATTAAGCCTTCGTCGGAGGACTGATGTGCAAATATTCCTCTCATCGTGTAGGTTATCTTTTTACTTTCTTGATTGCAGTAATGTCCTTTGATGCACAAAATTTCTTGAAGACTAATTTATTTACTTTTTCTTCTATTACCTGTGCTGTTGGGGTCACAACCATAGAACTATTGTGCAATGCAGTGTCATTAACATTTTCCTTGAGTTTTATGGTTTTAGCTGCTTAGGATTCAATCCATTTTGAGTTAATTTTTTAATTTTTTATTTTAGAGTGGAGTATAGCAAATTAACAATGTTGTGATAGTTTCAGGTAGACGGCAAAGGGACTCAGCCAGATGTATACATGTATCCATTCTCCCCCAAACTCCCCTCCCATCCAGCCTGCCACGTGACATCGAGCAGAGTTTCCTGTGCTATACAATAGGTCCTTCTTGATGATCTATCTTAAATATAGCAGTGGGTACATGTCCATCCCACTGACTATCCCTTCCTTCTACATTTTGAGTTAATTTTTGTCTATCCTGTAAGGTAAAGGTCTAATTTCATTCTTTTTTATGTGGATGCCCAGTTTTCCCAGCACTGTTTGTTGAAAAGACTGTCCTTTCTTCACTGAGTGTTCTTGGCACACTTGTTGAAAACTCGGTTGACCATCTATGTGAGTGTTCGTCCCCGGGCTCTATTTTAATCCACTGTCTATATGTTTGCCCTTATGCTAGTACCATGCAGCATCATTTTAATTTCTACAGCTTTGTAGTAAGTTTTGAAGTTGCTCCCACCCTATGGGAATTCTTTAACTTTTATTCTTCTTTTTCAAGATTATTTTGACTCTTTGAAGCTCCTTGCAGCTTCTATGGCTTTGAAGGTTGTCATTTCCATTCCTTGGACTTTCCATAGGAACTGTGTTCCTATAGATCACTTAGGGTAACAGAGACATTTTAACAATGTTAAGTCTTTCTATCCATGAACATGGGATGTCTTTTCATTTATTTAGATCTTCTTTCATCTCTTTCAGCAATGTTTTGTTGTTTTCAGCATACAAATCTTTTGCTTCCTTTGTTAGATTTATTCTTCCTAAGTGTTTCATTTTTTCTTAGAAGCTACTGGAAATGAAATTGCTGAATTTCCTGTTCAGATTGTTGGTTTCTGGTGTATAGAGCACAACTGATTTTTGTGTGCTGGTATTTTACCCTGCAACTTTGCTGAATTTGTTTATTTGTTCTAGGAGCTTTCCTGTGGATTCCTTAGGATTTTTTTTAGGACATAGGATCATATCCTTTGTAAACAGATAATTTTACATCTTCCTTGCCAAGTTGGATACCTTCTGTTTATGTATTTATTTTTCTTGCCTAACAGTCCTGGTTAGAACTTCTTGTACCATGTTGAATAAAAATGGTAAAAGCAGATATCCTTGTCTTGTTTCTGATTTTACTGTGACACTTTCATCCTTAACCACTGAGTATGACATTAACTTTGTCATACTTTTTTCCACTAATATCCTTTATCATATTGAGGTAGTTTTCTCCCTACTCCTAATTTTTCTAGAGTTTTTATCATGACAGGGTGTTGGATTTTGTTAAATATCTCTCTCAGATAACTGAGAGGATCATAAGTAATTTTTTCTTCCTTCTAGTATTGTAATGTCTAACACTGACTGGTTTTCTTATGTTGAACCAACCTTGCCTTCCTGGGGTAAATCCCACTTGGACAGGATATTAATCTTTTTAATATACTGTTGGATTCCAGTTGATAATATTTTGTTAAGAAATTTTGCATCTCTGTTCATGAGAGATATTAGTTTGTGGTTTCCTTTCCTTGTGAGGTCCTTATCTGACATTGGTTTCACAGTAATGCTGATCCTGTATAATAATTTAGGAAGTGTTTCATCTTCTTCAATCTTTTGCAATCTTTTGAAAGAATTTGAGAAGGACTAGTGTTAATTCTTCTCTAAATATTTGATAGAATCTACCTGTGAAGCCATCTGGTCCTGGATTTTTCTTTGTTGGAAAGTTTTTGATTACTAATATAATCTCCTTACTCATTATAGATCTATTTAGATTTTCTATTTCTTTTTGAGTCAGTTTAGGTATTTTTTGTATTGCAAGTAATTTATCCATTTATTCCAGGTTATCTAGTTCATTGGTATTCATAGTATTAGTTTATAATCCTTTTATCTCTGTAAGGTTAGTAGAAATATCCCCATTTTCCTTTCTGATTTTACCTATTTGTGTCCTGGTAGATCCACCTTTATTCTGGAGAGAAATAACTTAGACTTTACCCACTGACACCGCTGAAAGCACAGTTCTTCCATGAACCAGGCCAAGTGAAGTTCATTCCCATCAGTTCATTCCCACCTGGGGCCTGCCATGATTGATTTCCACTTCTGTTCTCCCAGCAGACCCAGTCGTCTCTGCCAGTACTTGCGGAGTGACCTTGGGAAGAACTTGTTCCCTCTTGACCCTCACCTGACCCAGGGAGCCGGGGCAGGATGTTTGGCTGGCCCTGGCCTTCCACGCATGTGCGCACTGCTTCCAAAACGGACAGGGGGCTTCATTCCTGGGAGGCCCACCGTACAGGGAAGGGGTGCCACCCCAGATCTGCTTCAAGCCACCTGGGATCCCCATCAAGCAAATCCTCCCCTGATGCCCACCTGGAAAGCCCTACAGTCAAGGCAGGGCATGTGGGCTCCTTCAAGTGGGAATCTGCCTTCCAGGAGCAGTCAGCTGTCCCTGGAACCGCTTGTAGGAACTTTGGGGCCAGGGGAGTGGGCAGGAGAGGTGCAGGGTGGGGAGGCAGAAGGAAATGCTTGTGCCTTCTAGAAATTCTTATATAGCAGTTCAAACCAAAGGTGAGGACTGGACTTTGGCTTCTAGTGGGGCGAAAAGCCATGTACTTCCAGGCATAGCCTGTGAGTCAGGAGACTCCAGAGTCTGAGGATGACGCCCATGTGTCCCAAGGGTCCATCAGTGTCTCTCCTCGCCCAGCCCCCAGCCCCACCATAGCTCCTTAAATGAGGTTTCACACGGACCCCCATGCAGTGCCCCAGAACAATGCCTACTCCATACGCTAATTTAGCATGTTATGAAGGCAGCCTTTCAAATTCACAGGGAAGATGGAGCCAGTTAATAAGGGGGCCTGGGATCTGTTAAAGCTGAGTCCCAGTTTCATCCCTGATTCCAGAAGAAATTCCTGGAGCCTCTGTCTGCACAGCCCCCTGCCTGGAATGCTGACCCCAGACCATCGCACGGCTTGGTGACTTCAGCCACACCCTTCTCAAATGTCTACTGGAACAAGCCTTCCGCCTCCACACCTATGGTCTCGCATTGGGCAGCACTGGCTGTCTCTGGCCCAGTTTCCCCACTACTGTCTGAGCTGATATTATACACCCTTTGTTGGTTGATACTCTCTGACTCCTAAGTTCATTCGCCACTGAATCCCCAGCTGCCAGCACAGTGAACAGTTGAACCAGTCAATGAAGAGACACATGGACTCATGAATAGCTGTAAAATACAGAACCATATGAAAACTGGAAGAAACACCCTGCATAACCCCAGGGCTCACCATGGATATGGATGAGACCACAGCTGTGTGCAACCCCCAGATCCCACCAACTGGCCACAGCCTCTCCACCCCAGGCAGAGCCTCTCTCGGGTGTGAATGGGTGTCTCACACCTGGGCATGAAAGGGTGCTCTCTAGTTCTATTGCTGCAGCTGGTTGTCTGGGTGATGGCCATGTGTTCAAGGCCAAGGCTGCAGCCTTTGTCCGGGTTGGAGCCCCAGGTTCCACAGCATACATGCAGAATCTGCTGAGCTGTGCTACCTTCTGCAGAGAAACGGTAGGGCAGTCGCGCTCCCCAGGCTGTGGCATAGACGCCAGGTGGGGTCAGGCATCCGCCCGCAGCAGGCCCCTCCCCCAGTGAAGCAGGCACGCACCTGGAAGCTGGCAGTACATCACTGCTTCACTCCCTGAAAAACTCTGGATTCCAGGTAAGGTGTGACTGAGCACTTATCACAGAAAAGTGAAATCTACAGTGAGCTGATCTCTGGCTGAGAAAGACCTTTCTGAACCTTATTAAAAAAAAAAGAAAAGATCTAAAACAGTAACAATTAAGAAGTTCAAGACATTTGACTGGACACAGCCTTCTTTATATTAAGGAGAGAGACCCGAAACAGAGCCCAGAGATGCTAAGAAATGTCGCAACACACAAAAGACTAATGTAGTCTCCATATGCAAAAGACAGTCACCAGTCAATAAGATGAGCAAGGCACTGGATGGCTGGATAACAGACAAATAGGAATTTCATGGATGAAATACGCATGGTGATAATCCTATTTTTAAAAAAAAGGTGCTCATTTTCACTGCTGAGCAAAGAGGTAGCCGCTGAAACATCCTGATGCCATTTGCAGTCATCAGAGACAAAATAATGCTGCTCTGCAGCGTTGGTGGCCGTAATTCTCTTACAACGCCGCTGGGAATGTAATTGCTAGCAGCTTTCTGGAGGACAATTTGGCAACTCGCTCCTAGGAATTCGTTCTGAGAAAACCCTCCCATGTGTGTGCATAGACTTTGGTACCAGGGTGAACATCACGGCACTACCTGTAATACCTAAAACCTGGAAACAGCAAACAGATCATTTATTAAACTCTCTGCTCCATAAAATAGTATTCAGCCATTAAAAATCATGTTTTCAGAGACTGCTTAACAGCATGGGGAAATAATCAGGATCTGTTAAGTGAAAACTCAGGAGACAGAACTGCAACCACAATCTGATAGTAATTATGAAAATAAGTAAGTCTGCGTCTGCATAACAAATAGGCCGGAGTGTCACGGACCAGCGTGTAAACAGAGCTGGCCTGGGGACACCCATCTGGGCTGTTGTGTGTTTTTTTCCTTTAGAATGCCCTCAATTTTCCAGCTTTCCTGCAATGATCATTAGTAAATAAAGGGTGGGTGTTTCTTTGTGTTTTTTTTTTTTTGATTGATGTATAGGTAATGTGAAACTTTGGCAATCTGATATGAAGAACTGACTCGTTGGAAAAGACCCTGATGCTGGAAAAGATTGAAGGCAGGAGGAGAAAGGGACGACTGAGGATGAGATGGTTGGACATGACTGAGCTACTGAACTGAACTGATAGTTGGTTTACAATGCATTAGTTTCCAACAAGTGATTCAATTATACACACACATGCACATGGATATATATATATATGTACTTTTGCAGATTCTTTCCCATTATAGATTATTATACGACAGTGAACATGGTTCTCTGTGCCACACAGTAGGTTCTTGTTATCTCTTTTGTATATAGCAGTATATATCTGGACTGAACTGAGCTGAGTGTTATCTGTTAATCCCAAATTCCTAATTATCCCACCTCCTCCTTTTCCCCTTTGGTACCCAGTAAGTTTGTTTTGTATATCTGTGAGTCTGTTTCTGTTTTGTAAATAAGTTCATTTGTATCATTTTTTAGAATTCCACATGAACGTGGTATCATATGATACTTGTTTTTGCCTGGCTTACTTCAGTTCAGTTCAGTTCAGTTCAGCTGCTCAGTCGTGTCGACATTTTGCAACCCATGGACCCAGGGAGCACGCCAGGCTCCCTATCCATCACCAACTCCTGGAGCTTGCTTGAACTCATGTCCACTGAGTCGGTGATGCCATCCAACCATCACATCCTCTGTCATCCCCTTCTCCTGTCTTCAATCTTGCCCAGCCTCAGGGTATTTTCCAATGAGCCGGTTCTTTGTACTAGGTGGTCAAAGTATTGGAGTTTCAGCTTCAGCATCAGGCCTTCCAATGAAACTCAGGATTGATTTCCTTGAGGATTGACTGGTTTGATCTCCTTGCAGTCCAAGGGACTCTTAAGAGTCTTTTCCAACATCACAGTTCAAAAGCATCAGTTCTTCAGCACTCAGCTTTCTTTATAGTCCAACTCTCATCCATACATGACTGCTGGAAAAATCATAGCCTTGACTAGATGGACTTTTCTCGGCAAAGTAATGTCTCTGCTTTTTAATATGCTGTCTAAGCGACTGAGCGACTTCACTTTCACTTTTCACTTTCATGCATTGGAGAAGGAAATAGCAACCCACTCCAGTGTTCTTACCTAAAGAATCCCAGGGACGGGGGAGCCTGGTGAGCTGCCGTCTATGGGGTCTCACAGAGTTGGACATGACTGAAGCAACTTAGAAGAAGCAGCAGCAGCAAGTTGGTCATAGATTTTCTTCCAAGGAGCAAGTGTCTTCTAATTTCATGGCTTCAGTCACCATCTGCAGTGATTTTGGAGCCCAAGAAAATGAAATTTGTTACTGTTTCCATTGTTTCCCCATCTATTTGCTATGAAATGATGGGACCAGATGCCATAATCTTTGTTTTTTGAATGTTGAGTTTTAAGCCATCTATTTCACTCTCCTCTTTCACTTTCATCAAGATGCTTTTAAGTTCCTCTTCGCTTTCTGCCATAAACGTGGTATCATCTGCATTTCTGAGATTATTGATATTTTCCCCAGCAGTCTTGATTCCAGCTCGTGCTTCATCCAGCCTGGCATTTCACATGACATACTCTGCATATAAGTTAAATAAGCAGGGTGACAATATATAACCTTGACGTACTCCTTTCCCAATTTGGAACCAGTCTGTTGTTCCATGTCTGCTTCTAACTGTTGTTTCTTGACCTGCATACAGATTTCTCAGGAGGTATGTAAGGTGGTCTGTTATTCCCATCTCATGAAGAATTTCCCACAGTTTGTTGTGATCTACACAGTCAAAGATGTTGGTGTAATCAATAGAGCAGAAGTAGATGTTTTCTGGAACTCTCTTGCTTTTCTGTGATTCAATGGATGTTGGCAATTTGATTTCTGGTTCCTCTGCCTTTTCTAAATCCAACTTGGACATCTGGAAATTCACAGTTCATGTACTGTTGAAGCCTGGCTTGGAGAATTTTGAGCATTACTTTACTAGTGTGTGAGATGAGTGCAATTGTGCGGTAGTTTGAGCATTCTTTGGCATTGCCTTTCTTTGGGATTGGAATGAAAACTGACTTTTTCCAGTCTTGTGGCCACTGCTGAGTCTTCCAAATGTGCTGGCATATTGAGTGCAGCACTTTCACAGCATTATCTATCAAGATTTGAAACAGCTCAACTGGAATTCCATCATCTCCACTAGCTTTGTTCATAGTGATGCTTCATAAGGCCCACTTGACTTTGCGTTCCAAGATGTCTGCATCTAGGTGAGTGATCACACACCATCATGGTTATCTGGGTCTTAAAGATCTTTTTTGTATAGTTCTTCTGTGTATTCTTGCCACTTTTTCTCTTTTAAAAAAATTAATCTATTTATTTTAATTAAAGGCTAATTACTTTACAATAGTGTAGTGGTTTTTGCCATACATTGACATGGATCAGCCATGGGCGTACATGTATCCCCCATCCTGAAAGTCCCTCCCACCTCCCTTCCCATCCCATCCCTCAGGGTTGTTCCAGTGCACCAACTTTGAGTGCCCTGTTTCATGCATCGAACTTGGACTGGTGGTCTATTTCATGTATGGTAATATACATGTTTCAATGTTATTCTCCCAAATCATCCCACCCTCCCTTTCTCCCACAGAGTCCAAAAGACTGTTGTTTATATCTGTGTCTCTTTTGCTGTCTTGCATATAGGGTCATTGTTGCCATCTTTCTAAATTCCATATATATATGTTGCTGCTACTGCTGCTGCTGCTGCTGCTAAGTCGCTTCAGTCCTGTCCGACTCTGTGTGACCCCATAGACGGCAGCCCACCAGGCTCCCCAGTCCCTGGGATTCTCCAGGCAAGAATACTGAAGTGGGTTGCCATTACTGATGTTTTCTTTCTGACTTACTTCACTCTGTATAATAGGCTCCAGTTTCATCCACCTCATTAGAACTGATTCAAATGTGTTCTTTTTAATGGCTGAGTAATACTCCATTATGTATATGTACTACAGCTTTCTCATCCATTTGTCTGCTGATGGACATCTAGGTTGCTTCCATGTCCTGGCTATTATAAACAGTGCTGCGATGAACATTGGGGTACACGTGTCTCTTTCAGTTCTGGTTTCCTCTGTGTGTATGCTCAGCAGTGGGATTGCTGGATCATATGGCAGTTCAATTTCTAATTTTTTAAGGAATCTGCACACTGTTCTCCATAGTGGCTGTACTAGTTTGCATTCCCACCAACAGTGTAAGAGGGTTCCCTTTTCTCCACACCCTCTCCAGCATTTATTGCTTGCACACTTTTGGATCGTAGCCATTCTGACCGGTGTGAAATGGTACCTCATTGTGGTTTTGATTTGCATTTCTCTGATAATGAGCGATGTTGAGCATCTTTTCATGTGTTTGTTAGCCATCTGTATGTCTTCTTTGGAGAAACGTCTGTTTCATTCTTTAGCCCATTTTTTGATGGGGTCATTTATTTTTCTGGTATTGAGCTGCATGAGCTGCTTGTATATTTTTGAGATTAATTCTTTGTCAGTTGCTTCGTTTGCTATTATTTCTTTCCCATTCTGAAAGCTGTCTTTTCACCTCTCTAGTTTCCTTCATTGTGCAAAAGCTTTTAAGTTTAATTAGGTTTCATTTGTTAATTTTTGCTTTTATTTCCATGACTCTGGAAGGTGGGTTATAGAGGATCCTGCTGTGATAAATGTCAGAGAATGTTTTGCCTATGTTTTCCTCTAGGGGTTTTATAGTTTCTGGTCTTACATTTAGATCTTTAATACATTTTGAGTTTATTTTTGTGTATGGTGTTAGAAAGTGTTCTAGTTTCATTCTTTTACAGGTGGTTGACCAGTTTTCCCAGCACTACTTGTTAAAGAGTATTTTCTCCATTGTATATTCTTGCCTCCTTTGTCAAGGTAAGGTGTTCATAGGTGCATGGATTTATCTCTGGGCTTTCTATTTTGTTCCATTGATCTATATTTCTGTCTTTGTGCCAGAACCATACTGTCCTGATGACTGTAGCTTTGTAGTCAGGCAGGCTGATAGTCTGAAGTTTGGCAGGTTGATTCTTCCAGTTCCATTCTTCTTTCTCAAGACTTCTTTGGCTGTTTGAGGTTTTTTGTATGTCCATACAAATTGTGAAATTATTTGTTCTAGCTCTGTGAAAAATACTGTTGGTAGCTTGATAGGGATTGCATTGAATCTATAGATTGCTTTGGGTAGTATACTCTTTTTCACTATATTGATTCTTCTGATCCATGGACACGGTATACGTCTCCAACTATTTGTGTCATCTTTGATTTCTTTCATCAGTGTTTTATAGTTTTCTATATATAGGCCTTTTGTTTCATTATGTAGATTTATTCCTAAGTATTTTATTCTTTTCATTGCAATTGTGATTGGAATTGTTTCCTCAATTTCTCTTTCTGTTTTCTCATTGTAAGTGTATAGGAATGCAAGGGATTTCTGTGTGTTAATTTTATATTCTGCAACTTTACTGTATTCATTGATTACCTCTAGGAATTTTCTGGTGGTGTCTTTAGGGTTTTCTATGTAGAGGATCATGTCATCTGCAAACAGTGAGAGTTTTACCTCTTCTTTTCCAATCTGGATTCCTTTTATTTCTTTTTCTTCTCTGATTGCTGTTGCCACCTCTTCTTAATATCTTCTGCTTCTGTTAGGTTCATACCATTTCTGTTCTTTATTGTGCCCATCTTTGCAGAAATGTTCCCCTGGTATCTCTAATTTTCTTCAAGATATCTCTAGTCTTTCCCATTCTATTGTTTTCCTCTATTCAAAGAAATAGATCCCTGAGGAAGGCTTTTTTATCTCCCTTGCTATTCTTTGGAATGCTGCATTCAGATGGGTATATCTTTCCTTTTCTCCTTTGACTTTTGCTTCTCTTCTTTGCTCAACTATTTGTAAGGCCTCCTCAGCAATCATTTTGCCTTTTTGCATTTTTTTGGGGGGGGTGGTCTTAATCACTGCCTCCTATACAGTCATGAACTTCCATCCATAGTTCTTCAGTCACTCTATCAGATCTAACCCTTTGAATCTATTTCTTACTTCCACTGTATAATCCTAAGGGAATTGATTTAGGTCCTACCTGGATGGTTTAGTGGTTTTCCCTATCTTCTTCAATTTAAGTCTGAATTTGGCAGTAAGGAGTTCATGATATGAGCCACAGTCAGCTCCTGGTCTTGTTTCTGTTGACTGTATAGAGCTTCTCCATCTTTGGCTGCACAGAATATAATCAATCTGATTTCAGTATTGACAATCTGGTGATGTCCATGTGTAGAGTCTTCTCTTGTGTTGTTAGAAGAGGGTGTTTGCTACAACCAGTGTGTTCTCTTGGGAAGGCTATGTTAGCCTTTACCATGCTTCATTTTGTACTCCAAGACCAAATTTATCTGTTACTCCAGGTAGCTCTTGACTTCCTACTTTTGCATTCCAGTTCCCTATGATGAAAAGGACATCTTTTTAGGGTGTTAGTTCTAGAAGGTCTTGTAGATCTTCATAGAACCATTCAACTTCAGCTTCTTCAGTGTTACTGGTCAGGGCATAGACTTGGATTACTGTGATACTGAATGCCTTGGAAACAAACAGAGATCATTCTGTCATTTTTGAGATTGCACCCAAGTATCGCATTTTGGACTCTTGTTGACTATGAGGGCTACTCCATTTCTTCTAAGGGATTCTTGCCCACAGTAGTAGATATAATGGTCATCTGAATTAAATTCGCCTTTCCAGTCCGTTTTAGCTCACTGATTCCTAAAATGTCGTTCACTCTTGCCATCTCTTGTTGGATCACTTCTAATTTACCTTGATTCATGGACCTAACATTCCAGGTTTCTGTGCAATATGGCTCTTTAAGCATCAGACTTTACCGCCATCTCCTGTCACATCCACAGCTGGGCATCGTTTTTGCTTTGGCTCCGTCCCCTCGCTCTTTCTGAAGTGTTTCTCCACTCTTCTCTAGCAGCATACTGTGCATCTACCAGCCTGGGGAGTTCCTCTTTCAGTATAATATCTTTTTGCCTTTTCATACTGTTCATGGGGTTCTCAAGGCAAGAATATTGAAGTGGTTTGCTATTCCCTTCTCCAATGGACCACGCTTTGTCAGAACTCTCCACCATGACCCATCCATCTTGGGTGGTCCTACACAGTATGGCTCATAGTTTCATTGAGTTAGACAAAGCTGTGGTCCATTTGATGAGTTTGATTAGTTTTCTGTGATTGTGGTTACTGTGACTTACTTCATTTAGGATGATAATCTTTAGGCCCATCCATATTGCTACAAATGGTATTATTTCATCCTTTTTTATGACTGAATAGTAGTCCATTATACATGTATACCACATCTTTACCCATTCATCTGTCAATGGGCACTTACATTGCTTCCTTCCACATCTTAGCTATTGTAAATGGTGCTGTAATGAACACTGGGGTGCATGTATCTTTTCCAATTAGTTTTCTCCAGATAATGCCCCCAAAGTGTACTTTGACTTATCAAAAGCTGTTTAAGCACACAGGGCAGTGATGTCATATGATGTTTGATGAAACAAACATTATGTTAATGCAGTAAACTGATCAATAGCTAGATCGATGATAGGTTAAGTCTGTGTGGATTATCAAATCATTTCAACCTCCTTCATGATTCATGTATGTATGTCCCAGATTTTCTACATTAAAATGTGTTACTTTTATAATCATTTAAAGAGGTTACTTTTTATTTATTTATTTTTAATTTATTTATTTTAATTGGAGGCTAATTACTTTACAATATCGTAGTGATTTTTGCCACACATTGACATGGATCAGCCATGGGTGTACATGTGTTCCCCATCCTGAACCCCCCTCCCACCTCCTTCCCCATTCCATCCCTCAGGGTCATCCCAGTGCATGTTTGATGCATGAGACAGGGTGCTCAGGGCTGATACACTGGGATAACAAAGAGGTTATTTTTTAAGTAATTAAAAAAAATTTTTTTGGCTGCTCTGCACAACATATGGAGTCCTAGTTCCCCAACCAGGGATCCAATCTGCACCCCAGTGGACTGTACCCCTCCAGTTTCCTCTGTCCTTGGGATGTTTCAAGCAAGAATACTGGAGTGGGTTGCCATTTCCTCCTCCAGGAGATTCTCCTGGCCCAGGAATCAAACCTGTGTCTCTTGTGTCTTCGGCATTGCAGGCCGATTCTTTACCCACTGAGCCATCAGGGAAGCCCCAGGGTCGCCTGCAGTGGTAGCATAAATTCCCAACCACCGGACCTCCAGGAAAGGCCCAGAGAAGCTATTTTTGTATAATGGAGGCACTGGCTGAATTCATAAAGAATACTGTGGGGCCACATTAAGAGTCTACCAGGCAGGAATTTTTCCCATTTTGAAAAATGCAGAAACCCTTCTATAGGTGTCAACAGGCACAATTTGCAAAACTTTTAACCAAGAAATTCCACCTCAAGGAATTTGCCCTACAGAGCAGTTCCCATAAATGTAAAGGGTTTGTGTCCAGGGTTGTTCCACATGGGTGTTTATAATGGGAAAATGGGAAACTACGTTCATCTCTGCCAACAAGAGCATCATTAATAGGATGACGATACAACCAGGCAATGGATGCTCTGAGCATTAAAACTTTGATGCCAATCTTCAATTACTCACTGACATGCACAGATGCCTCTGCTGTGCCAGTTTGTGGAGAAACAAGTTATGGGGGGAAAAAATGTGGCTAGAACAACCCCATCCTTAAACAGTCTCTCTGTCTGCAAGGGCAATTGAGGATATTTTTTAAAGACTTATTTCTGGGGTGGGGAGGTGTTTTTGCTTCTTCTCTTGCTTTTTACAATGAGCTCTGATCATTTTCTAAATAAGGCTACTTTAAGAAAAAGTTTATTTGAAAACAAATGCAATCTATGATTCAATTTAATTTAGATGCAACAAATAATTCAGAGATGCTTTTAGGGGGATCATGTGAGAAACAGAGAAAGGGACTTCTAGCCCTCCCAGCACTCCCGGCACAGTGACAGCCTGGGCGGCCGCAAGGGGATGTGAATAGTCCAAGGCCAGACCTCGGTCAGCGCCTGGGCTGGGGTCTGGACCCTGCTTGGCTGGGAGTCCAGCGCACCCTCAACCCCACAGCGCCAGCTCTGACAAAGCCAAGCCACCCAGCCAAACACCTGCACGGTCTTACCTGGGCTGTAAGGCTGGCCCCCAAGGTGACGTCAGGAATTCGTACCCAGACAAAGGAGCACTGCATTTTTTAAAAGTTGTCTGTAATTCAGACTTCCACTGCCCACACCCCGTGTTCCCCCAGATCCACCTAACCAGAGAAGAGGGGGGTCAACCCTGAGGACCAGGAGGAAGCCTATGAACCACGGAGCCTGGCACAGCTTTGCTGCTCAGGAAACACTGTGGACAGAGCCCTGAGCAAGCCTTCCTGGACCGGCCCCCTCACCCTGGTGGCCTCCTCCTGCTTCCTCAGGTCTTATGCAATTATGGCTTCGGCCTGCCTCCCATCTCTCTCTCTCAATCTCGCTGTCTCTGTCTCTCTCTCCTGCACACACACACACGCACACACACACACACACACACACACGCACACACACGATCATCCACTTATTCACACGGTGGGAAGAAGCACAGACCCTCGAGTGCCCCTGCCTGTTTTCCTTAGCAGTGTGAATTTCAGCAAATCATTCAAGACCCCCTCGAATTCAAGGTGGATTCTTTCAAAAGCAACAGGGAGTACAACCGGGGAGTCTGCTCACATTGCATCCCGAGCTTGGACCCACACGGAATGTGAGGTGGGTGCCTTGAGCAGATTGGCTGGGTGGGTGCTGACGTGGAAGGCAGCAGCCCCAGCTCCGTGGGTGCACGTCCAGCCCGGGGACCAGGCTCCACTGTGATGCACTCCTCCAGCCATCCTAGGCCTTCCCTGACACCCGTTGTGCCCAGTCCTAGGAGGCCAGAGGAGCCACTGGGAGGAGGAAATCTGAAGCCCCCACGTCCTGCTCCAGGACCAGCTGGCCTGAAGATTCCAGAACTTTCCGCAGTGGCCGGCCAGCCATGGGGCAGGAAGCGGAAGGTGCAGAAATAGAAATGCATGGCCCGGCAGCAGCTCTTTGGCTGTGTAAGGAGGGGAAGTGGGGGCTGGGGGGATGGGGGAGCTGAGCGGCCAAGGAGAGGACGTGGGGAAAGCCAGGGAAACTGGGGCCTGGCGCCTCGGAGCCAGCTGCCCTGGCGCCCTCCCACACCGTGTGACCCCGCTTCCCCGACAGGAATCCATAACCCATGATGACTGCTTCCTCCTGGGGCTGCACGAGGCAAGGGCCAAGGCTTTGCACAGAGATGACCGCTCACCCCCATGGCCACCCGAGAGGCACATGCAGAGGGAACCGAGGCCCAGGGAGGCACCAGCACAGAACCCAGGTCTGCCCACGCCCAGGTCTATAACCCCTTGGCCCCTCAAAGATCCTGCCCTGACTACAGCTGCCCAGGACCCCAGCTGGGCTGGGTTGGGGCATCTCACCTCTGATCACACCCCTACTCCCTGACCCCCGACTGGCCTGGGGAGACCTCAGAGCCCTTGTGAGGTCCATAAGTGCTTGGGTAGGGTGATGCTGGGCCAGGCCCCAGGTTTAGCTCAAAAGACCAAGGCTGGGCCAGACTCGGGGTCTCCAGAGTAGCCCCCCCACCCCGGGGGCCTACAGCCTCTCGGTGGTTTGATTTCCCCTGGGCCTTACTGGTTACCCCCACTCACTCAGGGCAGATTCCCCCAGACCCCTCATCCCCACTGCTCCCTTCTGAACTTGCTGTTTTCACAAGAGACAGGAAGACAGAGGGTCCTGCCTCCCACCCCTCCACCCAAGAGCATGGCCAAGAGACCTGGCCAAGGAGGGCCTGGAATCGTGGGCCAGGGATGTCTTCTGAGGACTTCGACCCTTGCCTTTCTTTCTGCCCCTCACCCAGGCCCAAGAAGGAGGGGATGCAGCCCCCACATGTGACCCCAGGAAGTCCCGTCCCTCCTGTCCAGAGTCAGGCGGCTTTACTGCGGGGCTGCAGGAACCGGGAGCTGGTGTACAGAGGATATGGGGGGGTGCTTTGTACCCACTCTGCTCCGGCTGCACGGCCCACAGAAGGCCCTGCTGTGGCTGGATTGTGCTGGTCACATGGGGACAGCAGTGGGTCTGGAAGAAACCCCGTCTGGCTGGCCCTGCCCAAGTCTCCATGTAGAAGCTCCTGCAGAATAAGAGGGGTCTGGATTTCAGAACTCCCACTGTGGATGGTGATTGCAGCCATGAAATTAAAAGACGCTTGCTCTTTGGAAGGAAAGCTCTGACAAACCTAGACAGCATATTGAAAAGCAGAGACATCACTTTGAGGACAAAGGTCCATATATTCAAAGCTATGGTTTTTCTAATAGTCACATATGGATGTGAGAGTTGGACCATAAAGAAAACTGAGTGCTGAAGAATTGATGCTTTTGAACTGTGGTGTTGGAGAAGACTCTTGAGAGTCCCTTGGACAGCAAGGAGATCAAACCAGTCAATCCTACAGGAAATCAACCTTGAATATTCATTGGAAGGACTCATGTTGGAGCTCCAATACTTTGGCCACCTAATGTGAGTATTGGAAAAGACCCTGATGCTGGGAGTGATTGAAGGCAGGAGGAGAAGGGGACGACAGAGGATGAGATGGTTGGATGGCATCACTGACTCGATTGAAATGAGTTTGAACAAGCTTGGGGAGATGGCACAGGATGGAGAAGCCTGGCGCGCTGCAGTCTATGGTATCGTAAAGTCAGACATGACTTAGCGACTCAACAACAGTACCAACAATGGCGTCAATATCAGGGCTCAGACCCCAGCTCTGCGCCTTATTCCACTCACCGGCTGTGTGGCTTCAGACAACTGAAGCAGTGTCTCTGAACCTCTGTTTCCTGCTCTGTGAGAGGCACAAACACCTGCCTGTCTCTGAAGCTGGCTGGAGGCTCCAGTGTTGGGTGAAGGCAAAGACGTGAAGGCTCTCAGAAGGCAGATCGCTGCCTCGCTCCAGCCCTTGTGCGACCGCTGTCCTGCGCTCAGCACAGCGGCCCCTCCTCAGCAGCCCCCCAGCCAGCAGCCTCTAATAACCGTCAGGGCTGGCAGTGCTGTTTCAGCTTCGCCCTTTGCCCCGTGCTTCCTTGCGGGCTGCTCAGCTACGAGGTCACAGCAACCTTCCAGGTAGCCACCTCGCCACCCTGGACAACTTGGGGTCCACAGTGGGTGCTCGTCCATGGACATGGAATGAAGGTGAGTGAGTGAGCTGCGGTCAGTCCTCCAGAGCCAGGGTGTGGAAGACGTGCATATCCTGGGGGAGAAGAAGGCCTGGCACAGCTGCACAGTGCCCTCATGGCTGGCATCCTGGGGAAAGCCACAGCCTCTCCCAGCCCCAGGCTCGCCCCACACGGCTCTTGGAGTCCAGACCCCACACGCCCCACAGGCGTGCCAGCGGGACGTGAAGCTAGCTCGGCTTGTGAACAGGACCACAGGGACCTTCTTTTCTTGTATCCTCACATCAAGAAAGGGCTTCCCTGGTGGCTCAGCGGGAAAGAGTCTGTCTGCCAGTGCGGGAGATGTGGGTTCCATCCCTGGGTTGGGAAGATCCCCTGGAGAAGGAAATGGCCAGTCACTCCAGGATTCTTGGCTGGGAAATCCCACGGACAGAGGAGCCTGGGGTCACAAACAGTCAGACACGACCTAGTGACTAAACACCACCACCTCAAGAACGCACATGGAGCCCCGGAAATGCTGCTGGGGTCAACCTCGCGGCCGCCAGCTGGGGGTGGGGCAGGACCAAGCAGGCAGGGACCCCTGACTCCCCAGGAGGTGAGCTGGCTGGCGGACCCTGTGAGTGGGAGCGGGCGCTGCCCTCCGTGGTAAGCAGAGCACCCCCACCCCAGCTCTCAGCACAGAGCCCCTCCGCAGGCCTTCAGGGAGCCAGAGAGCCACTCTGCCTTGAGAGGACTGGTGGAGGGGTCTCTGAGGCAGAGACCACAGTGGGGCGCCTCCCCCCATTTCCCTCTTGGCTATGAGCCTGTGTGGAGTGGCAGGGCTGAAACCCACCCTCGTCTCTTATACACATCTCCCTTGCTGCGACTCAAGAAGTTCCCGGACACACACGCCTCCA
>SJXQ01008782.1:163641-183301 GCA_006408695.1 Aepyceros melampus
TGCGGTTACGAAGCCCCCCTTTCCCAGCCTCACTCCTGAGAGGAGGAGGAGGAGGACAGGAACTCCATGCCCATCACATTCAGAGACCCTACAGGGCCCCCGTCTCCACCACTGGACTCCCACTCCAGATGTGACGCTGCGGACACCCTCCCCGCCAGGTGGCCGGCAGTGACGGCAGCAGGCAGGGGACAGGTGGGGCCTCCCGGGGACCCGGTCACCCTCCTTTAAGGACCATCATGTCTCAGCCATGACCAGCACGCCCCTCTTCCCCACTCGCTCCAGGAAGTCGAGGGTCCTTTCTCCATGGGTTTCCCAGACAGTTCCTGGTGGTTCAGACTTTAAGTCGTGCCTGACTCTTGTGACCTCATGGACTGTAGCCCACCAGGCTCCTCTGTCCACGGGATTCTTCAGGCAAGGACACTGGAGTAGGCTGCTGTTTCCTTCTCCAGAGAATCTTCCCAACCCAGAACCTGAACCCAGTTCTCCTGCATTGAAGGCATATTCTGATGAGCCCCTGGAGGAGATGGAATTTATCATCTTAGGACGCCCAGATCAAGGCCTATTTTTTCCCCAAGTCGATCACACGGTCTTTCCAAATTAGGGGCCAAGCTCAGATTCCCCGAATGTATTTTCTCACTCAGGAAGGTTGAAAAATAGAAATAAGAAATTAGAAAAAAAAATAACATGACGTGTCTTTTAAAGCAGACCCTGCTTTTCCGCCCATCAGGGAAAAGCGAGCTGACGCTGTCCTGAAGTGATGCTGTTCTTTCCCCTCAGTTGATTGTGCGCAGGAATGCGAGGCAGCCTTCTGCATCCAGAGGCAGGAAGGGTGTAGGAAAAGTTCAAAATTAGCATTTCCCTAGACTCCCTTTCAGATTCAAGGCCCAAAACCCGGCAGGCTCCAACTGAGCTGCCTGCCTTTCCCTTCTTGGGAATCTCGCGGGTTTTATTAGCATAAGTTCCCTCTTTATGGCCTGGTTTTCTTGTAAAACCAACAAATTAAAAATAGAACAGGATTTGATTCACCTTGTCCAGGCCCCCTGAGGGTCTGGGCCTGAGCAGGACCCTCTTAGCTCTCTCCCAGCCCCCTCCTCTGGGGCCCAGATTCTCCCGGGGTCCACAGCCCTGATCCATGCATATGCTTGAGAAAAAAAAATGAATGAAGTCCATTACAGGTGATGGGCAGAACCTGCTTCCACTGGGTGATGATTCATGTGTGTGTGTGTGTGTGTGCGCACGTGCGCACGCTCAGTCACTCATGTCTGACTCTCTGAAACCCCATGGATGGTAGCCCACTAGACTCCTTCGTCCACAGGATTTCCCAGGCAAGAATACTGGAATGGGTTGCCTCCAGGAAATATTCCAGACCCGGGAACTGAACACTCATCTCTTGCATCTCCTGCATTGACAGGCGGATTCTTTCACCATTGAGACACCTGGCTTCATTAAGCTTGAACTTGGACGTTTTCTCTGCAATCACCATGCAGGACGGGTCACCTGCTGCCTGGCCGCCACCCCCTTCTGAGCCCGAGACAGAAGGGCCTCTCAGCTTCCTGTGTGTTTTCCCATAGGTGAGCCAGCAACAGGAAACTTGCTCCTGATCAGGGCAAACTTCAAAATTGGAATTTACAGGAAGGGGCTTTGGGTGACGTCGCTGGCGGCCGCGGCACGGTTGGGCACACAAGGCAGGCCTTTCACGAGTGGCTGCCGGGGTGGCACGTCCCCAGGGCCCGCCTGCAGACCTGGGCAGGGTCAGCTGTCGGGCAGGAAGGCGGCCTGAGCAGGGCCTGGGGACAGCGCGGGAGTCAGGCAGCAGAGCCATTCACGGCATGGATTTGGGGGGCACAGATACCCACCAAAGCCTGGGCCCTGCTGGAATTCTCCTAGGAGCACACCTGCTTGTCTCTGGGGACCTGGGTCACTTTTGCTTCTGCCCAGGAGAGGAGCTGGGGACGGGGAAACTTGCAGCTGAGATGACGAGCTTGAACTGTCCTGTCTCCTTGCCATGGTCCCAGGACGCTCTGCTTCACCTAGTGTGGCTGCTCTGGTCAGGGGTGGCCCCTGAACATTTGAAACGTCGCTGGTCCGTGCTGAGACGTGCTGGGAAAGCAGGACAGGCACCAGAGTTTGAAGATGTATCAGAAAGAGGGACTGCAAAGCATTTCATCAATAACCGCAGCAGTGATTAAAGGTTGCAATGATAGGATGAACTGTTGCTGCTTTCGTTCAGTCACTTAGTTGTGCCCGACTCTTTGCGACTCCGTGGACGGCAGCACACCAGGCTCCTCTGTCCATCACCAACTCCCGGAGCTTGTTCAACCTCATGTCCATTGAGATACTGCTGCCATCCAACCATCTCGCCCTCTGCCATCCCCTTCTCCTCCTGCCTTCAATCTTTCCAAACATCAGGGTTTTTTCCAATAATTCAGCTCTTCACATCAGGTGGCCAAAGTATTGGAGATTCAGCGTTAGTTCTTCTGATGAATATTCAGGATTGATTTCCTTTAGGATTGATTGGTTTGATCTCCTTGCAGCCCAAGGGACTGGAGTCTTCTCCCGCACCACAGTCCAAAAGCATCAGTTCTTCAGCACTCAGCTTTCTTTATGGTCAGACTCTTGTGACCATTCATGACTACTTGAAAAATAATAGTTTTGACTAGATGGGTCTGTGTTGGCAAAGTGATGTCTCTGCTTCTTAATACGCTGTGTAGGTATGTCACAGCTTTCCTTCCAAGGAGCAAATATCTTTTAATTTCATGGCTGCATATATTGAGTTAAATAAAGTATATTATTAAAATGTATGTCTTCTATTCCTTTTTTCAGTGTGGCCACTGGAAGGCTTAAAATGATGTATGAGGCTGGCATAATCTTCCTATTGCAAATGTGGTCCAAGGGGAGCTGGACTGAAGTTTGGACAGGTAGTGGGAACAACTTCTGAGGTCCTCTCACACTGCCAGCCAAAGCAGAATCGCTCTCGCCACTCTGAGAAGTGCTGTTTATCAGTTTGAGGTGCCTTATGTGTTCAGAGACCCAAGTGTCCCTCCCAACCTGCAGGCTTTGTTTTGTCTAACCTATCCTCCAGATATCCATGGGCTGTGATGCACCCTGACACACGCAGGTTAATCACAAGATGTCCAGAGGAAGTTTCTCCCCTGGGGGTGGCAGACAGTGGTCCAGCCTAGGACTCCTGGGGCTACTGGGCTGTGAGAGGTTGACCATCTGGATGTCTGGGGTGAGGGCGGTCCCTGGTATCCTACTCACAGATTCATGCTGTTTCATGTGGGCACTGCTCGTTCTCACAGAGCCCTTGGGCATGGGCTTGGCTTTATTCCCATTTCACAGAGGGGGCCACTGAGGCACAGAGCAGTCCAGCATCCCAGGACCCCAGGGTTGTGCAGGTCAGCTCCACACTGTCCCTCCTGACAATCTCTGCCAGGAAAGGGTCGCTGCTTGCCTGTAAGTGAACCTGTTAGCTGCTCAGTCACGTCTGACTATTTGCGAGCCATGGACTGTAGCCCATCGGGCCCCTCTGTGGGATTCTCCAGGCAAGAATACTGAAGTGAGTTGCCGTGCCCTTCTCCAGAGGATCTTTCCGACCCAGGGATAGAACCTGAGTCTCTTGTATTGCAGGCAGATTCTTTACCGCCTGAGTCGCCTGAGAAGCCTTGCAGGGGCTTCAGAGACATCTGCCAAATGTCTGCTTCCTCAGTACTTCTCACGTATTAGCTATGTTCCCTGAAAGCTAAGCTCTGATGGCTCAGCAGGAAAGAATCCACCTGCCAACGCAGGAGACGCAGGAGAGGCGGGCTCGATCCCTGGGTTGGGAAGATCCCCTGGAGGAGGAAATGGCAACCCACTCCAGTGTTCTTGCCTGGAAAATCCCATGGACAGAGGAGCCTGGCAGGCTGCAGTCCAAAGGGTCGCAGAGAGTCGGACACGGCTGAGCAACTGAGTGCAAGCACTGGAAGCTAAAACCTACAACCCTTTCCAGAAGCTAAATCCACCTTCAGAGACAAAGACGTGCTTCCTTCGGGTGAAAAGAATACGCAATCAGCTCTCTGCATCTACAGGTTTCTTGTCTGAAGATTAGCCAACCATTCATCAGAAATACTGAGGAAAAACAATTTCCAGAGAAGTCCAAGAAGCAAAACTTGAATTTTCCATACCAGCAACTGTTTCCAAGCAATTATATTGTATTAGGTGCTTGTAGTAATCTGAGGGTGATTTCTAGTATTCAGGAGGTGAGCAGGTTACAGGCGTACACTACATCTTTTTATATGAGGGACTTGAGCATCTGAGGATAACAGTCTCCACAGGGCCCCTGGATCCACTCCCCCCAGATACCGAAAGACAGCTATATGCCCGTATATACCTGTATGTGTGTGCATGCTCAGTTGTATCCGACTCTTTGCGAACCCAAGGATTGTAGTCCAGCTGCCAGGCTCCTCTGTCCATGCGATTATCCAGGCAAAAATCCTGGGTTGCCGTTTCCTTCTCCAGGGGATCCTCCTGACCAAGGGCTCGAACCGGCATCTCTTGTGTTTCCTTTATTGGCAGGTGGGTTCGTTACCACTGTGTCTCCTGGGAAGCCCATACGTGTACTTATATAGAGATGGTGAAGGGCGGAAGCCTGAGGTGCTGCAGTCCATGGGGTCACAGAGAGCTGGACACAGCTTAGAAACTGAACAATGAATGCGCGTGTGTGTGGGTGCATAAGCACATGCCTTCATACATCCATCAGTGCAGATGATTCATCTGTATCGAAATATGCATAAAATATTTACCTGGATATAAAGGAAGCTGACTGCACTGGTTGCCTGTCTGGAGGAAAGTGGCGGAGGGGTTGGAGGACCCAGGGAGGAGAATTTATACCATGTACTTTTTCTTTGATACTTTTAAAATTTTAAGCCATGTCAAGGAATTATTACAGATGAAAGTGTCTTTAATGAGTCTTCTTTGAGAAAATTCAGAAGTATGTGAAAGGGTAGCCCTGAGCCCTTTCAATCTCAATCGATCCTTCTTCTGTCTGAAGTCCAGCTGTGACGGCGTATCTCCTGTTGGCTGTGGGCTCAGAGCCCATTGGCCTGGCATCCCTGGGTGGGGAGGGCAGGAGAGAGAGAGGCTGGGATGGACACCCCGCCCCTGCTTTCCCATCTGTCTCCCGCAGTGATTCTGGGCTGGGTGAGGCCAGACCTGCCGCAGGGCCAAGGCCTCTGCAGAGTCAGACCTGGAATCTCAAAAATGTCCTGTGGTCAGGCCCGTGCTTTGCTGGTGACTCAGCAGAAAGGCCCAGCCCGCCCCACCCTGGGGAAGGCCAGCTCAGCCCTGGGTGCAGCCATGGGATTGCAGCTCCCAGAGCCAAGGTTTGTGGGAATGTGGGTCCAGTGGGAAATGCCTGGGTCCTTGGCCCGTGTCCTGCCTGGGCATGGAGCATGGTCAGCACTGGTGCCTGCCTGGGGGCGCATGGCTCAGCTGTGCCCTGACTCAAGAGCTGACCCTGCTCAGGTCCCTTCCCCTTTGGGCCTGCTTCCCCCTCCATGGGAGCAGGTATCAACAAAATGATCTTCAATCCCTTCCAACCTAAGGTTCTGTGATTCCATGTGAGAAATGCAGTGTTTCCTGCCTTATCAGTAAACAGAGGATGTCACCACCACAGTCAGGGATTGCAGCCACCACGGATGGTGAGCTGGTGAGCCCTGGAGGAACTCAGGAAGGAAAGAATGCCTGCTGTCTAGCAGCCATCAGACTGCAGCCACTCCCTAGGGTGAGCCTTGAGGAAATTCAGGATGTGAAAATACAGGATACTGGCCCTAGATAGCGGAGGTGCGTATCAAAGAAATGACTTCAGTGAACCCACACTCTTGCATCTTTCCACACAAGCTCTAAATTCCTTAACTTGGGATATCTGGTTTTCTTTAATTAGCAATCATCTTTTGATGTTCAGAGGACCTGCCCTTTGTTGCGAAACTTCTCTATAACCTGGCCCCTCCCCTCACTTCCTCGGAGCAGTTCTCTCAGAGTCACTTGAGATGCTGCCTTCCCAGGCTTGAACTCCCAAACATTCCTGTCAAGCAAATCATAACTCTCAACTTTTATGTTGTGAATATCTTAAAATCTACATTCAGAAGTCACAGAACTGTTGAATACAAGCTGCATGTAAACAGCTGGATTTAAACACTGGATTTAAAAGTGTAACACGGCCGTTCTGCTAGCCAGGCATGTCGAGAGTGAAAGGGCAGAATCAGAGGGTCCTGAGGTCAGACACGACTGAGCGACTGAACTGAACTGAACGGAAGGTCACACCAGTGCTGTGTGGTCATTGACCATCAGGCTTGCCCCACAGTTCCTTTTTTCCTCCATAAAATGGAGAGGCAAGACTCACTCTGGAATGCATGCTTGTGAGGGTTAAGTGAGATACACCTGGTCCCCAAGACATCAGACACTTGGGTGACGCCTTCAGGCTTCTGCACACCTGTATTTGCCATCATATCTGCACATGACCTATCCCATTATTGACCTAATGCTTCCAGTCTGCTTATTTTCATAATTAGATGTATTTGTTAAAAATTTAATAATAATGCTGTACATGGTGAATCTAAGATACACACATAAATTTCATCCTGAGGACACCAAGAGATGGAACTCGTCAGGTACGGATGAGAGGGGGTTGGTGGATGTGTCTGGGGTCTTAAGAACGGGTTGCTTGCTCACAGACAAAGAAAACAGACTTATGAATGCCAAAGGAAGAAGCAAACAGGAAAAAATTAAGAATTTGGGATTAGCAGTTACAAACTACTGTATATAAAATAGATAAACAAGGACTTCCTGTATAGCACAGGGATTTATATTCAATATCTTGTAATAATCGTAATAACCTGTAGTGGAAAAGAATCTGAAAAAGAATATATATGTGCATGTGTGTAACTGAATCACTATGCTTTACACTAGAAATGAACACAAACTGTACCTTAACTGTGGGGCTTCCCAGGTGGTGCTAGTGGGAAAAAGCCTGCCTGCCAATGTAGGAGATGTAAGAGATGGGGATTTGACCCCTGGGTCGGGAAGATCCCCGGGAGAAGGGAATGGCACCCCACTCCAGTATTCTTGCCTGGGAAATCCCATGGATGGAGGAGCCTGGGGGGCTACAGTCCATAGGCTGCAAAAGTCAGAAAAGTCAGATGTGACGGAAGCTTCCTAGCGTGCACACAAGTGCGTTGAGTATAGTTCCCGGCACCATACTGTAGGGCCGTGATGCTTATCCATGCTAAATGTAGTAGTTTGTATCCACCAACCCCAAACTCCCAGTCCACCCCTCTCTCTCCCTCCACCCCCGGCTTGCATACATCTTTCGCCTTCTATGAAGGATGATGGACTGTTGATTTAGTTATTGCTCATCTCCCTGAACTACAGAAGGTCAGCGCCACAGGGGTGGAGACTTGTGTTGTTCCCTGCTGGGTCCCCAGCACCCTGAAGAGTGTCTGGCTCTGAGGGACGCTCTGCTGGTGTTTGCTGAATGAATGAATGAAGGGACACTACCCAAATGTCTAATCTAAGTCAGGGTACAGACACCCGCCCCACAAAGAGTCAGTTGCCCCTGACACTCTCCAGAAACATGAGAAAATCATCAAGAGGGAAAACTAGAGGTGCAAAATCACGGCGAGGTGATGAATAAAAGCTGTCAGCGTGTCGGGGGCAGGGACCAGCACCCCGAGCCACGAGGTCCAACCCGAAGGCCCAGACGCTGCTCCCATGCTGAACGGAGGGACGGGACCGGCCAGGGTGGGCTCCCCGCGGTGGCCGCCGTCAGCAGATTCTGCCAAAGGCTCCCCGTGTTTCCCTCCGTCCCCAGCTCAGCCACGTCTGGCTCCCGTGGCGCTTCGGTCCCAGCCAGTCAGTCACTGCTGCAGTCTTCCTCCCGCTGGACGGCCTCCAAGCAAAGTATTTCCATTCCTAACCAGGTTCACCAGAGTCGGCGCCGTCCTTTGAGTTGAGGAGGCGGCCGGGGTGAGATGGAGGGTAGTGGTGAGGGGCTGGCCCAGGGCCGGCCGCGAGCTGGAAGCGGAGGGGCTGGCGTTCCGGGAACCCTGGCCCAGCCCGAGAGTTAATCCCAGATGGAGGTACCAAGTGTGAGGGGGCCACAGGCTAACGAGGCAGCAGCCAAGCCCTTCCGGGATAATACTGCAGACCTCTGAGAGGGGGCAGGGCAGAGCAGGGGGAGAAACAGAAGGCACAACCCCCACCCCCTCTTTGAAGACAACCTCAGGCATCTCTGCAGTCCTGCTGGGAAGTCGCACCTACTTGGGGTGCTGTGAAGATGGGAGCAAGGGTATCAGAGCCACACCGAGGACTCAGCATTTCGGGGTCCCGAGGTCCTTGTCATCACCACGACCATTGTTGTGATCTCCACCGCCAGAGGCTGGACCTTCCTGCCCTGCAGAACACTCGAATCCCTTTACTCAATGGTGGGCTTTGTGCTGCGAAGGAAGGATGGGCTGGTGCCTTCCAGACCCCTTTCTCGCATATCGGGAAAGAGAAAGCTCCTCATGGTTCTCTTTGTCACCTGCAGGATAAATCTGGGTCTGGAGCACGGTGGCAAAGCCAAGGAGAGCCCTTCAAGGGTCTGAACAGCCTGACTTCAAGATGCTCACGCCTTCTTGGAGTTGGGGAAACACACTGACCCACACGGGCACAGACACCTGCTCACACAGACGCGGCGGTTTTACTCGGAATTCCCCCAAACTTGGGACGATCCAAACACCTTTCACCTGGGAACACATGTGCTATGGAAACTGCTTGGTCTCACACACACACACACACACACACACACACACACACCCCTCCTGAGATGGGCCTGAGACAGGTGACAATGGGGAGGAGCCTCAGAGCATAGGATTCTATTTGCAGGACATTCTCAGAGTGCCAAGCTGCTGGGACAGGGGACCAGTCTGTGCTGTCTAGGGAGGAAGGGGAAGGTTTGACTCCAAAAGGGAAGCTGGGGGAGGCTTTTGTGGCACTGGAACCAGCCTGTGTCTTGACTGCGGTGGAGGTTACACCACTGTGTTTGTCAAAACTCACATGACTGTGTGCTTTAGGATTGAATTGCATTGCAGACAAATTTTACTGTAATAAAAATGTTTTAAATGGTCTACTATATATTTTAAATGATATACTCACTTGTTGACACTAAAAATGTTTTGTTGTGTGCATTTGTCTTAGGAGTTTGGGCTACAAGTGACAGAAACCCCCACCCTCAAGTGAAAATAGAAACTGATCGGCCAGAATAACTAGATGGTCCAGAGGCAGAATCTGGACACCACATGACCCAGGAGCACTAAGGAGGCTGTCAGGACGCCAGCTCTTTCTGTCTGTCCATCCGTTCTCCCTGCATCGGCCTCAGTCTCAGGGAGTACCTCTGTTTGATGGGCAGCTGCTCCAAGCTCACGTCCCCGAGTTCAGTAATTCCTTCAGGAAGAGGACACCTCTTCTCAGAGGTCACCATGATTGCAGGCTTGCAACAAGGAAGGCTCAGTGAAGCCGAGCCTGGACTCAGGATCCACCTAAGCTAAGCATTTATTTTCAGACTTATTTTTTAATGTGGATCATTTTTAAAGCTTTATTGAATTTGTTACAACATTGCTTCTGTTTTGTGTTTTGTGATTTTTTTTTTTTGCCTCCGAATCATGTGGGATCTTATCTCCCCAACCAGGGATCGAACCCGTACCCCACGCATTAGAAGGTAAGTCTTAACCACTGGACCACCAGGGAAGTCCTGAAGCTTTTAACTAGGGTGTTACTTTGTTACACAAAACCCAGCACCCAGAATGACTTTCCGGAACCAGGCACAGATCCTGCTTGGACAAGCTCACCATTGAGAGGCAGAGGTGCTCTCGTGGGCTGATTCCTTCATTCACCCATTTGCTGTGGATCAGGCACACAGTGGAAGAACTCTGATGCCGTGCTGGACACGGGGGCTCCCAGGTGGACCGAATGTCGCCCTGCCCCCCCGGAGCCCAGAGCGTGTGTGGGGGCGTCTCCGTGGAGACCACGAATGCAGGTGCAAGGCAGCACGCGGGAGGACACGGCGCTGGTTTGGCTGCAGAGCCTGCGCTGGGGACCCTAGAGCTGACCACAGTGGCGAGCGCCGGGGCCCTGGGCCCAGCTGGCCGGCCTTGGTCCACTCACATCCAGACAGAAGCTGTCTGCTCTTCTAGCCAGACTCCCTGCAGGCTTTAGCTTCCCCTCCCCTAATTGCCTCTGGCCCTGGCCCTGCCCTGCGGGTCAGCTCTGCCTCGCTGTCCTCTCAAACTGCCCCTGCGTGACTGGCTGGGTGAGTGACCAGGCCTTGTTATTCTGTCCCAGGACCATCCAAGGGGCCGCCCGCCCACGCTGCTTGGACTGCCGTGTGGCCAGGAGCCACCGGCCCGGGCTCCCCCATGGTCAAACATGACCCCTGACCCTGCCTGCCTCACCAGCACACGCAGCCCTGCAGAGGACGAGCCCTGTGGCCTCCGCGTCCTCCCTGCCATCAGACTGACCCAGGCTCAGCGTGTCTCCCAGACCCGAGCCGGCCCAGGCCTGCGCCAACCTCCCCGGTATCCGGACTTCCGGAACCTCCCCGGGCCACGCCATGTGGGTCACTCAGAGCCTGGCAAGTCAGGTCAGGCTCCCAGACTCCCCCCACGGTAGAAGCAGAGTCTGTGACTGGGGACATGGCCTGCCCAGTGCCCTCAGAGGGACAGCGGAGGATCAGACGGGAACCTGGGTGCCCAGGCCCTGCTCTTGCCCCAACAGCTAGACAACTGCACCCCCAAGGCTGTACTAGCCATTCACTGGCTGATGGGCATGGGTTTTTTTTCCCGCTTGGGGCTATTACAAATAAAGCTAGTATGAACATTTGTGGGCAAGAGTTTAGGAGGCTGTGCATTTTAACTTCTTTTTGGTAAATGCCAGACGTGGAGCAGCTGAGGTGGGCGTTTAAAGTTGGAGAGTATCCTAGAGAGCTTTCCAAAGTGGCCACACTTTTACAAGCTCTCACCTTCAGGGGGATTTCCTACAGCCCCACATCCACACCAGGACTGAGATGCCAAGCTCCGGGATTTTAGACGTTCTCCTAGGTGGGCTCTCCTGGTGGCTCATGGGTAAAGGAACCCACCTGCCAGAGTAGGAGACGTAAGAGATCCTTGAGCTCGATCCCTGGGTCAGGAAGATCCCCTGGAGGAGGGCCTGGCAGCCCACTCCAGCATCTTGCCTGGAGGATCCCCATGGACAGAGGAGCCTGGCGGGCTACAGTCCACGGGGTCGCACAGAGTCGGACACGACTGAAGCGGCTTGGCGCGCCTGCAGTGGGTGGCGGGAGCTCTGCGACCATCAGGGACAGAGTTCCAAGGATGCCGGGCCGCTCAGTGCTCCCGCGGACCTCGTGGCGGCTCTCTGCTCCCTTCTTGCCTCTGTTTTCCTGCGTCTCATCCTGGAGAATGTCCACTGCGCCATCCTCAAGCTCGCCGTTCTTTTATTCTGCAGTGGTCAGTGCCCCCTCCCCTGTATTATTTTTACCCCGGGTGTCATTTCCTTGCTAGAAGCTCAGAGTGGGTCTTCTCCAGAGCCCCAGTCCTCTCTCCCCTGGGCAGATGCAGGGCCCTGCTTCCACGAACGCCCCCCTTTCAAATCATTCCCCCCATAGAAGCCAGAGGAGTCTCCTCTCTTTTTTAAAAACCTAATGTGAATTCCTCCAATGTCTCCCTTTGCTTTTAAAATAGAATTCAAACTCTTGTCTGTCATATAGAGTGGAGTAAGTGAGAAAGAGAAAAACCAGTATCGTACGTGAACACATGTATATGGAATCGAGAAAAATGGTACAGATGAACCTATTTGCAGGGTAGGAATAGAGGCGCAGAGAGTGGTCTTGCGGGCACAGCGCAGAAGGGGAGTGTGGGGTGAGCGGAGAGAATAGCAGTGATGCGCGCGCCACCCTGCGCAACACAGCCAGTGGGAAGCAGCCGTTCAGCACAGGGAGCTCAGCGTGGTGCCCTGCGAAGACCTAGAGGGCAGGATGGGAAGGCGGGAGGGAGGCGCAAGGCGGAGGGGACGTATGTATGCATACAGCTGGTTCACAGTGCCATGCAGCAGAAACGAATGCAACATTGAAAAGCAATTGTACTCCAGTTAAAAAATAAATTAAAAATAAAAGGAAAACCTTCAAACTCTTGGTCACATTCACAGGCTTTTCACAGCCCAGCCTCCATACCACCCCCTCTGGTTGTCCCTACTCCCACCCCCAGCACACAGGTCTTTCTGCTTCTGGACCACATCCCACCACATCCGCCTGCCTCAGAGCTTCTGCCCGCCCACATTTCTCTGTCAGGAGTGCAACTCACACATTCGTGTGCACACGTATGAATGCACACACGTGTGAAGATATACACACGTGCGTAGACATGTTTGCATGCATCCGCACAGATACACGTGTGCGTGTAAGACACACTCATGCATGCACAAACGTGTACAGAGAAACACAGAACACACAGGAAGACTCATGCACACACACACAGGCGCACGCATGTGACTGCCCTTCACGCGGCTGGCTCCTCCTCTTTTAGGCAGCCCCGATCACTTTTCTGATTGTACTGTTTATTTGTCTGATTTCTTTGGATGCTTTTTTCCTTCATCTCCACCAGCATGTGGCCCTCTTGAGCTCAACGATGGGTTCTATTTTGTCCTCTGTTTCATTCCCAGCACCTTAGTATAGGGGCCAGCACACTCTAGGTACTCACTAGATGAACGAATGAAAGGATGATGAATGGACGGGTGGGTGAGTGGACGGGTGGGTGAATGGATGGATGGCCAGATGAACGATTGCATGGTGGGTGGGAGGGTAAATCGCTTTGAATCCTGGATCTTCCACCTCTATTCTGGACCTTTGGCAAGTCAGTTAGCCTCACTGAATCTCGGCTTCTCATGAGAAGAGCAAATGGGTACAGGGCGGCAGTATTCTGCTCATGGTTGGTCTTCCCCCCCAGAGAACACATCCTCAGTCCTGCCTTTCACGCTCCCAGCTCTATTTCCTGCGCCTAGCACAGGATCCAGCATGCAGTAGGTGCTCAATAAACAGTCTGTTGAAAAGATCAATACTCGAAAAGCTGAAGTCACAGCAGAGATGCCCAAGCTTGTGCGGTTCTCTCTCCCTCTAGCCAGCGTCTTTAGCCTATCTTTTGCTTGTCTTTCTGCAGAAGAGCCGAAAGCCTCAGTCCCCTCCCATTGCCCTGGGCTTGGTGTGCCCCGAGAAGCTGAAGGAGGGAGGCTGGGATGACAGTGGCCTGGAAGACCCCTGAGCCGGTGGGGCGGGGGCCAGTTGGGCAGCCTCTCTCTCCCTGCCAGTGGCTGGGGAAGCTCTGAGCCTGTGGAGCCTTCACTTTAAGGAGGTGTGACCTCCATTGTGTGGCCATCCCCTGGAGCATGCCACTTCCCTGTGCCCTGGAGCAGGCCCCCAGGAGGGGCAGGGAGCTTTCTCTCCCTCTGCAGGGCTGCAGGGAACGACCTGGGCCTGGAGCTGCAAGCTGCTGTGGGAGGGAAGGGAGGCTGGGAGGCAGCCAGTGTGGTGCAGGAAGGCGGAGCCGGCTGGCATCATTAGGCCACTCACAGCTGGCGTGCCGAGCCTCTGTTTCCCCACCTGTCAGGCAGGGATGAAGCCACGTCCCTTCCTCAGGTGGGCACCACTGCAGCCCCTTCAGTGCTCTCCACAACCAGGTGAAGGACGGGCAGGAAAGAAAAAAAAAGCACAATTTTTCTCTGATCTGATTTCACGTGCTCCCTAAGTCCAAAGGCTGGCGCCACACGCCGGGGCTTCCCCAATATGGTCCACTGTGCAGGTACCAGCAGGGGCGGGGTGGTCTTGACTCTCTGGACCTGGTGTGTCCCTATAAACTGTTTCCACCCTCTGCCCCCTTTCCCCAAGGGACTGACTTCACCCTGAGCACAAGGCCCTGGGGCGTGGGGAGCGGCCACTCTGTGGAAGAGGAAGGCGGCCTGAGTCCCTCTGTCTCTTCACTCAGAGTGGCTCCCACCCATATGCTGCCTCTCAGCATCCGCGACACCCTCGCTGACTTCCATGAAGCTTCATCATGCCGTGTAGGCAGGACCAAGGTGGGGATGGTGGGAGGGTGTACAGAAATGTGATGCTCACATCTGGGGATGGAGTCCTGGGAGCGAGGATACAGGAGGAAAAGCCAGGGAAACAGAGGTTTCCGGAGGGAGCCGGCGGAGCGTCTGTGGTAGGGTTTGCTAAGCCTGGGACCACGGGGTGGGGGTGGCTGGAAAAGATTGGGGAGAAAAATCCAGAAGTCCAGCTTGGCCATGAGCTGTCTGACATGTCTGAGAGACCCCAAAGGGAGATGTCAAGTGGCCGGCCGGATACGCGGGTCAGAGTTCAAAGGAGTGGTCAAAGCTGCAGGGACAAATTTGGAAGTCATCAGCTTAAGGATATTTAAATCCATGGGAACTGGTGAGATCACCCAGGGAGAAGGATGGAGAGATAGGAAAGAAACCCTGGTCCAACCCCCAAGGAACCCTGAAGACTGTCAGTCCCAGGGAGGGGCCCCCGGCCCCCGGGGTGTTTCAGGCACGTGGTCCTCTAGGCCCAGAGCAGCCCCCTGCTCCTGACAAACTCACTACATCCTCGCCATTTAGGGGTCTGCAGGGGAGCAGGATTGAGGCAGGAGAAAAAGGGGGAGGGGAGTCAGAGAGGCCTGGAGGAGAACGTGCTGGAAGGAGCAGGTAGCCTCCTGAACGGACTCTTTTTGCCCAGGAAGGTGAGGGCAGAGAAGTGGCCTGGGGTTTGGCAACAACAGAGGTGGCTGATGCGGGCCCTTCTGGTGGGGTGGGCAAGGCACGGGCAGATGGGTGCCGAGGGGGGGAGTGGGGGCAGCTGGTGGGGCAATGAGGAGGTAATAGATGCCCCCAGATGAGAGGTAACTGGGTGATCCGTGGGCCAAGCGTCAGTGGCTCAGTCGTGTCCAACTCTTGCCAACCCTGTGGACTGTAGCCCGCCAGGCTCCTCTGTCCCTGGAATTCTCCAGGCAAGAATACTGGAGTGGGTAGCCATGCCCCTCTCCAGGGGATCTTCCTGACCCAGGGAGTGAACTCAGGTCTCCTGCACTGTAGATAGATTCTTTAGCCACCAGGGTCAAGGGGACCCATTCAACAGAGAGGGAGAGGCAACAGGAGCTGATGGGAGGGTGCAGTCGGGCACAAGAAGCCCTTGGGGAGGCGCGAAGGGGAGCGTGTCTGCACTAGACGGGGAGCCGGGGAGCGGAGACCAGGCTGGAGCCTGCCTCCTCAGCCCATTTTACACCCAGGGAAACTGAGGCTGGGAGGGAGCCGAGCTGCAGCCTCGCCATCAGGGAGGGGGCTGGGCCGCACACTCAAGCTTTCCCTGCGGGACCTGAGCAACCTGGAGGTCCACCCGGGACTCCTGCCATCCTCTCTCCTGTTCTGTTTTCTGAATTTCCCATAAGGAAGCCTCTCGGCCGCTGGCGTTCTGCTGGAAGATGAAATGTCCAGATGGGCACAGAAAGCTGCAAGGCGATCGTCTCCTTGGGGACCCTCTGGCTCCTTCTCTTCCCACCCACCCCTGGACAGTGCCCCATTCCAACCCCACCTGGCTGGGGCCGCTGGACCCCCCCAGGCTGGGCCCTTCTCCCAGCGCCTGCTTCCAGCCTGGGGGCCTTGAGAACCAGAGCCCCAGGATAAATTCCTAGGGCCTGATGGTGCAGGGTGGGCAGACCCTCTCCTGGGAGGTAAGCGGTTCATGAATTGGAGGGATCCTCCCAGCAAGAGGTGAAACCCGAGACCTGCGAGAAAAGGAAAGGGCAGCCTCTGAAACCCAAGGCCAGACAAAGGCGCCAAGCAGGAGGCCTGGGCTCAGGAATGGGGAGAAGCATGGGGGCTCCTGGAGGGTGGCCTGCTGGCCTGAAGGGGAGGGGACGGAGCCAGCCTCAGGTTTCCAGATCCCAGAAGCCCAAATACACCCTCATAACACTCCCCAAAGAAAGGAGGCAGGGAGGAGGCATCAGACCCCACCCCTAGAGACTGCGGGCTGTGGGGGCCACACCCCACAAGTTGGGAGTGGGCAGGGTCACTGCAGTCCAGACTTCGCAGGGATCTCCATCCTGAGTCACTCCCTTGCCTGGGGTCTAGCAGGAAATGTGGGCCTTTGACTCCCCAGGCTGTGTGACCATGGGCAACTTGCCCACCCTCTCTGAACCTGGTGTCCTGTCTGCAAAGCCAGACTCCAGGAAGTAACCTGCACCAGGCTGGGACTGCTCCTTAAGCAACTGCTGTATCCTTACCTCGACAGAGGGGCGGATGTTAGGAATCGAAGCTGCAGGCCCAGGTCAGGGGCCAGCTCCCGCCACCCTCCTTGCAGAATTCTGCGCCCCCGGGGTGGGCAGCGGGGCCAGAGGGTACGTCCAGGAGCAAATTGCATTCTTGAGGGTTTTTTACAGTCTGCCCTCTTGTCCTTCCCCTTTTGTATCCATCCCTTTCTTCTCCCACTACTCTCTTCCGAGGCTCTCAGGCCTCCAAATTAGCTAAACCCTGGGGAAGCAGCAGGGCCTGGAGCCTCGAGCGGATGCTAATCTGGTCTCCTCATTTGGAGGACGAGGCGAGGCCTTTGTCCCCTGGGCAGTGCCTGCCTTCGCTGCCGCCACTGGGCTCAGAAGTCTTCAAATAGGCCCCCATCCGCTGGCAAACCCCTTTTGCATAATCCACTGGAATCTCCCAGACAAAGGCCGCTTAGAAGTTAATTTGGGAAAGAGGTAGCCAGGGAAAGAAGGTTCCTGGGTGAGAAGGGGGCCCTGAAGGAAGCTGTCCTGTGGAAAGATGCTCCTGGGTTATCTGAAGCATCAGTTCATGCCGAACAGGGATGGGTTTGGGCTCTGAAGCCCAAGTAAGCAGTGACTCGTCAGGAAGTGTGAGCTTGAGCCGCCCTGCCGCTGTCGGATGCTTCCCGGTGTGGGGTTACTTGGGCTTCCAGGAAGCCCCTTAACCAGAGGGTGGCTGGGGCTGCAGACCAGCTGGGCCGCCCAGGTCACCAGGCAACCAAGGAGCTTTGGAAGCCCTGCCACCAACACGTGACACATGTGTGCTGATCGGCCTGGCAAGTCTGCGTGTTACATCACATCCTTGTCAGCCATTCAGCAAGCAGCTGCTAAATGGCCAAAGTGAGCTGGTGCTAGGAACCGCTACCACAACCTTAGGGGCTGACGTTCTAGTGGAGGAGACAGAAAACAAGATAGATACACAAAGAAAGCCAAGTCCAGGAAATACGGCAAAGGAAGGCACTTTGAGATGAGTTGCACTGCCCCCAATTCATGTTGGATCCTACTCCCAGCACCCCAAAATGTGGCCATATTTGGAGACGTGGTCTTTACAAAGATCACTGAGGGAGAGAGAGGTCACTGGGGTGGGTCCTCACCCCACAGGATGGGTGGCCTCAAAAGGAGAGGAGAGGAGGACATGGATATCCGTCGAGGGACCACCAAGTGAGGACACAGGGAGGAGACGGCCGTCCACGCCCAGAGGAGAGAGGCCTGGAACAGACCCCCCTACCAGCCCCAAAACCCTCAGAAGGAACGAGCCTGCGGATAGCTCCACTCTGGACTTGTGGCCCCAGAACCGTGAGACCATCCATTTCTGTTATTTGAGCCACGCCATCTGTGCAGCAAGAGCGAGTGAATCCAGAAGGCAATAGAGGATGGCAGGGTGGGGATTTAATGGGGGGTCTGGGACAGCCTCTCTGAACAGAATTAAAAGTAAGAGCCAGCCCTGGACAGCAGAGGGGCAGGGTGAGGTCCTGGGAATGGGGAGAGCTTGGCCTGCCCTCCCAAACCAGCAGAAAGGCAGCGAGGATGCCGAGGGGCGAGGGAAGGGCAGAGAGGCAGCTGGGGGACGAGCTTGCGTGCTGTGGGAGTTGGTCCCGGAGTGGCTGTCAGCTCCGGCCTTCTTCTGCCAAGCAAACCCCACAAGCTTGGAGCCGACCTGCAGCCAGAGCCCACTTGCCTCCTGAGCAGAGGCAATGGTTCTCAGCAACGTTCTTGCTGCAGAGCTGCCCGCCTACAGCTGTGGGGTTGAGTGCCACAGGTGCCTGTCTTTGGGTTCCGAGCTGCATTGGAACCCAGACCACGCTCCCCACACCTGAGCCCCTGTCATTGCCCCTCCCTCTGGTCTCTGGACCCATCTGTCTTGATCCTGTAGCCCCAGGAGTTAGCCCCTGTGTCCTCATGCCTCAAAAATGAACTTGACGTTCAGTCGCTCAGTCATGTCTGACTCTCTGTGACCCCATGGACTGCAGCCAGGCCTCCTTGACCTTCACTACCTCCCAGAGTTTGCTCATACTTATATCATTGAGTTGGTGATGCCATCCAACCATCTCATCCTCTGTCGTCCCCTTCTCCTCCCGCCTTCAATCTTTCCCAGCACCGGGGTCTTTCCCAATGAGTTGGCTCTTCACATCAGGTGGCCACAGGAGTGGAGCTTCAGCTTCAGCATCAGTCTAAACGTGATATTATTATTATTTGTTATTTTCCTTTCTGCAGGGTGGCAATTCTCCCAGCTCAGCTCCTGCTGGGCCCCTCTGGGAGCTACGCTGGGCTGAACAGATGTGCTCCTAGAACAGCTGAAGTCAGGGGTCTGACACCCTCCCAGCCCAGCTCTCCACACCGGGTCGTGAGCCCCCTACATGCAGGGCTGCAGGCCCTTCCTCCAAACCCAGCTAGCCAGGGCCTAGCCCAGGGGTCCCCCTGCACCCTGACCCCCACTTCCCAGGGGCCCTTGGCTCCCAGAGGTGGAGCTCACGGGGTGGCAGCCAGGCCTGCAGACTCTGGAGACTGAGCCCATCCCTTCTGAGTCCAGTTGCCAGTCTCCCAGGGGACAGTGTCGCCAGGCCATGGCGTGGTCCCTGGGGTGGTTTTCACGCCAAGAGGGGCCAACAGGTACGGACAAACGGCCGGTGGCCAGCCCTCCTTGCCTGGAATCCCAGGAATGTGATAAGCCACCCATGCCGCTGACCCTCCACCCACCCCAGCCCGGCTTCTTGTGTTTGCCCAGCCCTCCTGCCCTTCCCTCCAGCCCCTCAGCTGCCTCCCGGGGCCACGGCTTCACTGCTAACTAACCAAGGGATGAATAAAGCCCAGGACGAGGCTGCAGAGGCCGAGCTTCCCAGGGCTCTGTGCAAAGGGCCTGGAGGCTGCAGTTCTGCACTCAGAGGAGAGACAGAGACGGGGAGAGAGAGAGACACAAAGAGAGACAGAGATAGGAGGAGAGACAGGGAGAGAGACACAGAGAGACAGGGAGAGAGACACAGAGAGACAGAGGCAGGGGACAGGAGGGTTCTCCAGCCCACACACTGCCCCCGTTTCAGGGCTGAGGGTCCCCTGGAGAGGGAAGGGGTCTAGATTAGATGCATCAGTTCCTTTGATGATTAATCCCTAGAAACCCTCCAGAGAACTGTGGGTGCTTCCACCCCATCTCAGGAGGACCTCTGCTTCCTGCTTATCCTTCTGAGAAGAGGCGAGAAGGGCCACAGAGACACAGCCAGCCAGGGCGCGGCCCTGGAGGCTGCAGGCCTTGCGTTGCAGACCAGAGAGTGGTCCCCTCGGGGTCCGGG
>SJXQ01008782.1:183528-216235 GCA_006408695.1 Aepyceros melampus
GACGGGGTGGGGGTGAGGTGCGGCTCTTCTTTGAAGGCAGGGGACCAGCAGGTGGGAGGTGGGGGCTTCACCTCGAGGGAGCCCACTCCTCTCTGAATACCACCTCCAGCCCCTCCCCCACTGCTTGGGGGCCATGGGTCCCCCTTTCCTCAGACATCCAGACTGTGTGCCTGACCTACTGGAGAGGGCAGGGGGTAGTTCTGGACATCAGGGAGTCCATCAAGTAAAGACAGGTATTCAGCAGGGGGGTTCCAGCCCCCCACTCACCTCTGACTTTGTGTCCCCTCCACCAAGCTCAGGGTCTGATCACTGTGGGGGCCCCAGACAGACTGGACTTAGATCAACAGATACACCCCTCACTACATCTTCCATCAACCCTACAAAGAAGGCAGATGGCCCCATTTCACAGCGGAGGAAACTGAGTCAAGGAGAGATTAAAGGTCTACGGGAAGGCCATGTGGCAGGGGGGGAGCCAGCCTCCTTCCACTGTGCACCCAGCACTTAAAGGAAACTGCATACAAAAATGTGATCCCCGCTGTCTCTGGGTGGGCATGGAGTTGGGGTCAGCCCTGGCCATACCAGACCCTGCTGGGGACCCTGGTGGCTCAGGTGTGGGCAGGTGGGAAAATCTCAGCTTTTCGAGAATCGAGGAAGTGCTGAAGGCTCCTCTTGTCCCCCAGGGAGCCAGAAACTGGCTCCAGGACCTAGGTGAGACCCAGGCAGGCTCTGGGTGGTGGGTGCCCCTGCCCACGGCCCTGACAGCCTCTGCTGTCCGAGGTACAGAGGGGCTGAGGGCTGGGAACTTGAAAAGGTGTCCCCCGGACAGGCCAGCTTCGGGGAGGTCTTGGCAACTGAGTAAGGCCAGGCCTGGAGGCAAAGGCCAGTGTGCAAATGAAGCCAGCCCCCAGGCCTACCACCAGTGCCCAGGCAAACCAGGCACTGAGTTTAAGAAGTCAGGGCCCCTCTTTTCTTTAGGAATGCAGCAACGCAGACCAACTGAATTTCATGCTGCGTCTCTGTGGACATCGTAAGCTGCCCCTCGGGTCTTCCCCGGGATCACCCCAAGGCTCAGCTCCACCTCCCCGCCTGCATGTCACGTGTTTCCACCCACTCCCAGGACAGGCCCTGTGTCGGTGAGGTGGCCCATTTGCTCCTGGCAACTTTGTCCTACAGGAAAAGTGCTCACTGCCCCTGGAACCCCTACTGCCCACCACATCTGCTGTCCAGCCTCATCCCGGAGCACCCAGGCCTCTGCCTCCCACGCCTCCCACATCCCCCCCACCAGACCTCCCACCTTTCCCCCAGACGCCTCCAGCCAGCTAAGGCCCAATATCTCTGAGCTCTGAGCCTCCTCCTACCTGGACTCCTCTTCTGCTCAGCCATGATTCCCTTCAAGACCCAGGTGGGCATCACCTCCTCTAGGAAGCCTTCCAGTTGTCCCCAGCAGTACTTCCTGCCTCTCTCCTCCACCTTAGAATCCTGAAGGGGGTCAAAGGGTGATCTCTCGCTCCAAAAGATATGTCCACCCAGGACCTGAGAATGTGACACTACTTGGAAAAAGAGTCTTTGCAGACATAATTACGGTAAGGATCTCAAGATGAGATCATCCTGGATTGGGGTGGGGCCTAAATGCAAGGACAAGGTCCTTAGAAGGAAAGGGGAGGACATGGAGAAACATGCAGGGGAGAAGGCCACGTGAAGGTGAAAGCAGAGATCAGAACAATGCTGCTGCAAGCCAAGGACTGCTGGCAACACCAGAAGCCAGGGAGAGGCCTGGGACGCTTTCTTCCTCACAGCTCTCAGGTGGAACAGACTTGCCGACATTTTGATCTTAGACTTCACACCTCCATAACTGAGATGGTGAATTTCTGTTGTGTGAAACCACCGAGCGCGTGGCAGTTCATTACAGCAGCCCCAGGACTCGGACACAAGCTCTTCGTCTGCAACTGCCCCCTCCTCATCAGCTGCTATCTCGTCTCCCCCTCCCTGCAGATCGCCAGCTCTTCACTGCTGCGTGTTGCCAGCATGGATGTTGCTGATTCGCAGCAATAATACCTCAATAAACAAAAGTGAAAACACTCCAAGGATGAAAGGCCAGGTTTTCCTGGAAAACCCTAGCCCTGCCGAGTGGCTTCATCGCGCCCACAGTTGACATACACTTAACTTCTCTCTTTCTCTTGCCATCGTTTACCATGCCTGGGAAGAACCGACTCACTGGAAAAGACCCTGGTGCTGGGAAAGTTTGCAGGCTGAAGGAGAAGAGGGCAGCAGAGGAAGAGATGGTAGGATGGCATCCCTGGTTGAATGGACATGAACCTGGGAAAACTCCAGGTGGAGAGTTCTTCGTCCATCCAGAGGGACTCGGCACCATGCCTTCTGGGACGTGCTTCACCTTCTCACCTGTCCCTGCCTTCCTGCATCTGTGATAGCCTCGCTCACTGAATGCAGGGATGGTCATCACCTGACTGCTGTCTGCTGCTTCGTGGTCCGTTAGGGGTTGGGAGCGCCTTACATATATGATCTGGTCCCAGCTTCCAGGGACCCCCCCAGTCTGGGAGACGAGAACAGCAGAGCCAAGATCCCCACCTGGGAGCCCTCATTTTGCCGTTCCTACAGCCTGGACGGCTCTTTCTCTTTCCAATCAGATGCTTGCGTCATACCCATCAAGATTCAGATGGTCCGTAGCTTCTTTCAGATCAGATCCAAGGCTCTTCTGGCCTACCCCATCCACCTCTTCAGGGGAATGCGGGAGAGGGCAGTGGCAGAGTCTGATATTTTCTGCCGAGTGCATCCTTGGCACTCACTGGATTCTCCCAGGGTTCTCTAACGTGTTGAATAAGGTCTTAAGCCTCACCTCTCACCCACCTGCCCAAGCCTTCTTTTGGCCAGAAGGCCACTCTCCCAGAAGGCCCCTCTCCATGTGCAAAGCTGAAGGGGAGATAGGCTTCTTAGTAGAACACTGACTTCCTGCCCTGTAGGCTACAGGTCTAATGCTTTGACCACCTGATGTGAAGAGTCAACTCACTGGAAAAGACCCTGACGCTGGGAAAGTTTGAAGCAAAAGGAGAAGGGGGCAGCAGAGGATGAGATGGTTAGATGGCATCCCTGACTCAATGGACATGAACAGGCAAACTCTGGGAGACAGTGAGGGGATAGGGAGGCCTGGCATGCTGCAGTCCACTGGATCGAAAAGAACTGGACACGACTTAGTGATTGAACAACAAAATAAACATTTAATAGCACCAGTGCTGGTTTTTGTTTATAAAAACATAAAACAACTTTTTAGCCTAGGTACTGGCATTTGGTGATTCAACACCCGTCTCACACTGGGAACAGGAGAGCCATCCACAGGCCAGGTGAAACTTGGTGGTCCTGGGGCTTCAGGCATGCGCCAGGCCTTGGTTCTCTCGCACTGTGACCTGCCCCAGCCTGACGCCCATCCACTGCCCCCACCCTACAAGGCCCACGCCTGCTTCTCCCACTCAGACCGCAGGCTCACCTCCACAAGCATTCTCAGCAAGTCTCTGGAGGACAGCATGTGGCGGGGCAGTGAGTCCTGGCCGGGTCAACACCAAGTGCTCTGCTTCCAAGCCAGCTTTCTGCTGTGACCTGCCGTGGCTCACTTGTCACTGGGTCGCTCACCCACCTGTGTTCCAACCCCTCCCAGGGTTGCATACTCAACCTTCAACCAATAGGGAGTTCATCCATCCCTGCAGGCATAATGAAACCAGAAAGCTCAGAGCTGGGGCCCAGATGCGTAAAGTAATGCGCTGATCAAGGAGCAGGTTAGGCCACTGCAACGAGACCCCAAAACAGAGTGGCTTAAACCAGGTAATTGATTCTTCTTTCTCATCGGAGCCCAAGTAGGCAATCCAGGACCAGTCTGGAATTGTGATGGGACAGGGTGCCCCTGGGTCCATGAGGCTTGAACTGACTCATGTTTCATCTCATCCCAGCCTGTGGACAGGGCAGAAGGGAAAGGCTCATTGTCTTTTTAATTTTTTTTTGTATATATATATATATATATATATATATATAATTTTATCTTATTTTTTAAACCGGAAGATAATTGCTTTATAAGTTGCATTGGTTTCTACGATACATCATCACTAATCGGTCATAACTATACATATACATGCCTTCCCTCCTGAGCCTCCTTCCCTCCCCCTCCAATCCTATCCCTCCAGGTCATCACAGAGCGCCAGGCTGGGCTCTCTCTGTGCTATCCGTCAGCTTCCCTCTAGTATCTATTCTACACAGAGTAATGTACATATGGGCTTCTCTGGTGGCCCAGCAGTAAAGAACCTGCCTGCTATGCAGCAGACGTGGGTTTGATCCCTGGGTCAGGAAGATTCCCTGCAGGAGGAAATGGCAATCCACTCCAGTATTCTTGCCGGGAAAATCCCATGGACAGGGGAACCTGGCAGGCTACAGTCCATGGGGTCACAAAGAGTTGGCCACCACCCAGCGACTGAGCACGGAGTATATATATCTCAGTGCTACTTTCTCAATTCGTCCCACTTTCTCCTTCCCCCACTGTGTCCATAAGTCTGTTCTCTACATCTGTGTCTCCATTCCTTCCCTACAAATAGGTTCATCTGTACCATTTTTTCTAGATTCCATATTTATGTGTTAATACGCGATATTTGTTTTCCTCTTTCTCACTTACTTCACTCTGTATAACAGGCTCTCGGTTCATCTGCCTCATGCAACTGAAACTCGTTCCTTTTTGTGGCTGAGCAACGTGCCATTGTGCAGATGTACCACAACCTTTCTCTTATGTGCGTTATTTTTAAAGATCTATTGATTTGGTGGCACCAGGTCTTAGTTGTGGCATGTGAGACCTCCAGTCTTCACGGTGGCATGTGAGATCTCTAGTCTTGGCATGTGGGAGCTAGTTCCCTGACCAGGGATCGAACCCGGGCCCCAGGCATTGGAAGTGTGGAGGCTGAGCCACTGGTCCCCCAGGGAAGCCCCGAGAGCTCGCTGTCCTCTCAGAGGTGGGACTTGACCACCGCAACATCGTCTCTGCTCCCAGCGCTGTCTCACTGCAATCAGCGTCCACACGTCACATGTGTTACACGCATGCCTGAGTCATGGCTTTGACTGGCCACAGCCTGCCAGCCAGGGCCCACACGTTGAGACTCTGCCATCAGGTCGTCAGACAGCCTCAGACTTCTCTTCAGAGACAAAAACAGCAGTTCTCCACGTGGGGGCTCAGGAGGTCTGAGGGGTCAAAATTACTTTCACGATAACACTGGAATTTTATTACCTTTTCCCCTCTCATTATCTCATGAGCATACAGTGGAGTTTTCCAGAGACTACATGAAATGGGACAACATTATCACTTCTGATAGCTAATAGAATATATGCTTCTATATTCTTATATTTTAAATGCTTTCTCCACTGAAGATTCTTTAAAGTCTCTTGGACTGCAAGGAGATCAAACCAGTCAGTTGTCAAGGAAATCAATCCTGAATATTCATTGGAAGGACTGATGCTGGAGCTGAAGCTCCAGTACTTTGGCCGCCTAATGCAAAAAGCCATCTCCTGATGCTGGGAAAGATTGAAGGAAAGAGGAGAAGAGGGTGACAGAGGATAAGATAGAAAGCATCACTGACACAATGGACATGAATTTGAACAAACTCCAGAAGACAGTGAAGGAGAGAGGAGTCTGGTGTGCTGCAGTCCGTGGGGTTGCAGAGTCAGACATGACTTAGCAACTGAACAACAGCGATAAATATCAATAGATGAAACCCACATCAACAAAATTTTTTGAAATATTCAATAATTTTTAGAATGCAAATGGACTCTGAGATTTTAAAAATTATAAACTACTGAACTAGAAGATAAAAACAAATTTAGGGGGAGACAGCTAGCAGAAATAGCTGCTACAACAATCTACAAGGACTCTTCAGGCCTGGCCCTGGCTCCCAGCTCACAGAATCATCCAACCACCTGGAAGTTCAGAGTCTGACTCTTAGACATTTGGAAACAGATATATTCTTTATCAGTTAGGATGCCTCAACAGCAATTCAGGGCCAGGCCTGGAGCTCAGTGCTCTAACTGTATTGTTATCAAATCCTCATACTGTCCTGCAGGCTTGCAGCCCCGTGGAGGTACATTCCTCCAGCAGAAGGCAGAGCTGGGCTCCGTTCCCGGCTTGCCACTTCCAGATTGTACCACTTCCTTTTGCAGATTTCTCGGAACCTCAGTTTTCTCATCTTTAAAATGGGGATGATGCCCCAGAGCCTTGTCGGTCGGTCGGAGTAACTAGGAGTTCCAGAAAGCAGTTTGCACAGGGTTAATGCTGCAGTTCCTGAAATGGTGAGCCCTAGCCAGGATCGGAGTTGGGCGGGAGGGGGTGGATTAGGACAGAAATACCACTCCTCAGCTCATCAGCTCTCCTTCTCTCCCAGGGCTCACTCTGACATTCAAGGCTCTGTCCACATGGCCACAACCTACATTACAAGAGAATTTTCTGTCCCACTTTTGAATTCTGCTGAGTCTGACTTTCCCAAGCAAGGGGGTTGCCCCCTGAAGAGCAAAACCTGCTCTGTCAGCCACACGACCACGTTGTCTGGGGAGAGGAGCTGGGAAGCGGCCCCCTTAACCACGCTTTCTCCAAACAGCATTTGTAAACACATGCCTGGTTTATAACATCAGCAAACAGAACATGTTTTCCTACTTAACAGGAAATGCAGTGGAATGGCTGGGTTCCCCCACTGCGGCCCCAGCCTCCACATGCATGCAGCACAGGCAGCTAGGTCAAGGTCAGTGACCAAGAGGGGGCGGCGGGGGAGGGGGGCAGCGAACAAGCCCTCCGTTTTGCACAAGTTCCCAGCGTTCGCACGTGTTGGGAGCCCCCTGTCTCCCTGCACTGGCCAGGGAAATGGGCCCCACATCTTCCCGCCCCGCTGCCTTGTCCCCTGGCAACCTGCCTGTTCACGCTGGGGGGCTGAAGAGCGTTCTCTGGGACTGGAGTCAGATGGAATCCTAAGCAAAGAAACGCGTTTCTAACTGCTCAAGCCCTTTCACTGTCACAAGGTCTTGAATGTCAACACTGACCACGCAGGGAAGCCCAAGGGCTATTGTCAGGAGCCGCAGCCAAGCCTCAGAATGACACAATTGTACCAGAACCTTGAAGGTCTAAGGAACTAAAAAAAAAAAAAAACTCCTCCTCATTCCCCTGGGGGAGGGGTCTCCGCAAGGTAGGCGTGGCCGCGCCATTCATAGTTGCGAGGGGCCGAGGCCCCACGCAGAGTCTAGGCATTCCGCGGCCGCTGATTGGGCCTCGCCGCCGGCTGTTCAGCCAATCCGCTGTCTGGGAAGCTGGCCATTCATGAAAGCAGTTGCGGAGAGGAAGCTGGGGCGGGGAAGTCCCGGGCTATCTGTGCGCCTCGCGGTCCCCCGTTACAGCCCCGGGCCTTCCGTCCTGGCCCTCCCAGGGCCAGCAAGGCGCGGGCCCCTTGTAGGGGAGACCAGACTAGAGGCTCAGAAACAGGCTAGGCTTTTTGGAAGTGCCTCCCGGGCAGGGCCTGGCAGCCAAACTCTGCCTCCTTCAGTCAACTGTGGCCATGAAGTCATTTTTTTCCCCCTGCTGATTGAAATCATCTGTTTTCAGTTCCCTGACAAATTCATTGAGTTCCCTCTGAGGCTGGGGCCCCTCGGCTGCACAGTCTGGAGTCGGAACTGTGGCCCAGACCCACAGAGTTTCATCTTCTTGGGTGTGCATGGGCTCTGGTTTCCGGAGACCCAGTGAAAGAAGTGCTGTGTGAGCAGTGGCCGGTGGACTTTAACAGCCCTCGCTCCAGCAGGGAAACTTCTTAAAGGGCTGTTTTAGGAGCGTCCCTGTGCTCCTTAAGGGGCCTGGCCATGGCCCCCAGCCCTGGTCTTTCAGATTCCAGGGGCTCCAGATGACAATGTGGCCAAGGAAAGGCCCAGAGCACCACACATCTGCTCTCTTAAAAGGGAAACGGCTGAGTGGAATGCTGGCCTCATCTTCCTGCAGGATGAGCCCCTCATTTCCTCTTGCGATACAGCTAGTGGCTTAAACAACACATTCACGGGTTGAATTATATTTTGGGAGTGACTGTTCCGCAGTTGGGGGAAGGGATGGTGTCTGCTTTTGCACTTACTCCTGCAGGACATGCTGACTGTGCCCTGACATGGCCTGCTCTCCTCTCTGGGCCTCAGTGTTCTCTGTAAAATGGACATAGGAATACCTAGCCCTCAGCCACTGAGAGCATCCAGCAAAATAAGCAACACAGGGACCCAGTGCATCGTTAACTCCATCATTGACATTGGCTGTTGGTTTGAGGTCAGTGGTGACTAACTCAGAGGGCAAGAAAAGGGTCAAGTTGCATTCCCTGGTGCCAGAATCGAGATGCAGAGCCAACAGAGGGCAGTGGGCTCTGGAGTCTTGGGGACACCCCTGCTGAAGCCGCTCACAGCCCCCAGCGACGTGCTGGAGCCACCGGAAGCATGAGCACCGGGGGAATTTTTCTCAATGGAAAGATTTCTTCATAGCAAGTGTTTTGCAAACCCCTCCTGGGCTGTTGATAATGAATCTTGGCTCCTTGACTTCCAAGTGTGTTACGTAAGCCCAAGAGGTTGGTTGAAAGAAAAAAAAAAAAAGAAGTATGTAGCTTGAGATAGCAGGCAGGCAGGTTCTGCAGCTGTTCAAACTTTCATCCACCTTCCCAGGCCAAGCGGACTCCCAGGTTCGGGCCTGTCAGGACCAGGCTGGGGAATGTGAAGCATGAAATCTGGGTAAGAGAAGCCAGGATTACAGCACAGGCTGCGGGCGGGCCTCTCACAGGCCTTTCTAAGAGCTAGCACTCCAGATTCCACTCCAGCAGCCTCCGTGTCTGGGGTGGGCAGAGAAGGATGCCCGTTCCCACCCCTGTGCCCATCATGCTTGGCTCTGCAGCATCCATGCAGCAAGCAGGCGTGGGGAAAACAAGGCCCAGGGACAAGACGGGGGGGATGGCTTCCTCTGAGGCCACGTGAGCCTCAGAGGTGGCAGCCACTGAGAGCAAATAAAGGAAGCAGAAGAGGAGCTGGGCTGGAGGGGAAGCCAGATTTCACCACTTCTCACTTCTGCTCTGGGCTCAATGGGTTTCTCTTTTCATCTATTTCCTTAAACTACAGGTGTTGGGGAGGAAAGGCCTGTAACTTTCCTAATCTGCTCTTGTTCCAGCTTTGGCAGTGCAGATAAAACTGATGAAGACTCAGTGACCTATTTCAGCGTGGGCGTCAGAGGCCTTGTTAAGCCCTGGGTAACTCAAGAAGGGCCACTTGTCTCCCTGAGCCTTTCTTCATTGTGTGCAAAATAGTGACCATAGTGGGCTGTCAGCAACCAGCCAGTGGAAACAGGTTGGAGAAACCTTCAAGGCCACACAAATACATCAGGTATATCAAAGTGTTATAGCGTGCAACATGGCATTCAGAACATGTGAGCCCAACTAGAAAGTGTATTAGTCAGAACTGGCTAGCTCATGCCTTAGTAACAAACAACTCGTGCCCATCCCCAGTCTGAATGACTTAAATCAAGGTCAGCCAGCAGTTTCTGTAGAAATACTTCAGAGTCTGTGGGCCATACAATCTCTGTGCCACTCCTCCACAATTATTAATAGTACAAAAGTAGCTTCAGATAAAACCGAAGTGTGTTCTGATAAAATTTTATTTATAAAAACAGGTGGTAAAAATTCAAAAAGACATATGTACCCCAATGTTTATTGCAGCACTATTTAAAATAGACAGGACGTGGAAGAAATTTAGATGTCCATCGACAGATGAATGGATAAAGAAGTTGTGCTACTACATATATATATACAATGGAATGTTACTCAGCCATAAAAAGAAATGAATTTGAGTCAGTACTAGTGAAGTGGATGAGCCTAGAGCCTGTTATATGGAGTAGAGTAAGTCAGAAAGAGAAAAACAACTATTGTATATTAATGCATATATAGTGATTGCACTGTTTTCATCAGTCACATTTTTACAAATAGGTAGACTCATTCATCGGAGAAAGTGATGACACCCCACTCCAGTACTCTTGCCTGGAAAATCCCATGGACGGAAGAGCTTGGTAGGCTGCAGTCCATGTGGTCGCGAAGAGTAGGACACGACTGAGCGACTTCCCTTTCCCTTTACAGAATCTAGAAAAATGATACTGATGAATCTATTTACAGGGCAGCAGTCGAGACAAGACATAGAGATCAGACTGTGGACACAGTGGGGAAAGGAGAGGGTGGGATGAATTGAGGGAGTAGCATTGAAACATACACAGTGCCACGTGACACAGGGAGCTGAAACCCAGGGCTCTGTGGCAGCCTAGAGGGGTGGGATGGGATGGCAGGTGCCAGGAAGGGTCCAGAGGGAGGGGCCTATGTATACCTATGGCCGACCCGTGTTGATGTATGGCAGGAACCGACGCAATGTGGGCGTGCGTGCCAAGTCGCTTCTGTTGTGTCTGACTCTTTGCAACCCTATGGACTGTAGCCCGCCAGGCTCCTCTGTCCACGGGATTCTCCAGGCAAGAATCCTGGAGTGAGTTGCCAGGGGATCTTCCTGACCCAAGGATTGAACCCAAACCTCCTGCATTCGCAAGTAGCCTCTTTACCCCTGAGCTGCTGGGGAAGCCCCAATCAACACTATATTGTAAGTGATTATCCTCCAATTAAAAATAAATAAATTACAAAAACAGGTGATGAGCCCAAAATTGGCCTTTAGGCCTACTGATTCTTGATTTAAAACGACAAAGACTCATTTTTTCACTTCTGCCACACCTCCAGGGTGGAGGGGGCCTGTGCAGTGCTTACTCCAGGAACCCAGGTGATAGAGGGTCCTTCTCTAACCCTGCTTCCACCATCACCAAGACCAGGGTCATGTACTGGTTCTTAATACTTCTGCTCAAGTTCCACCAGCCAGGCAAGTCACTCAGCCGCAGCTGACTTCCAGGGGGATGAGAGAAACAATCCTATCATTTGTCCAGAAAGCAGGGAGCTGGGAATCTTTATTCTTACCTCCAGACTAGGAAGCCTCGATTCTGGTCCTTTCCCCTGCCACCAGCTGGCACTAGGACTCTGTAAGTCCGTTCCTGTCTCTGGACCCCAGAGGCATATTTTCTAGCTTCCTCTCAGGCCTGTGAGCACCACCACCATCATGGAGCCCACTTTTCCAGACAAGGGACAATTTCATTCCTGCTGCACATCTAAGGAGCAAAGCCAGCATCAGCCAAGGTGTTTATGTCCCCAAATTCTTATGTTGAAGCCCTTCCCTCTAATGTGACTGTATTAGAAGGTGAGGCCTTTGGGAGGTGATTAGGGTTGGCTGAGGTGATAAGGGTGGGCCCCCTGATAGGATTAGTGCCCTTTTAAGGAGAGTCTCCCTCTACCTACCAGCATCTGAGTCTGCTTTCAGAGAGGACTCACACTCTAGGCCCAATCACGCCCAGCCCTGGCCTCAGAAACATCGTGGAGAAGCTCGGAGAAGCTCAGAGACGCCAGCAGCAGCCTGCTCATGTGTGCAGGCACGCTGCCTGTTGAGGCTGAGTCTCCTCTCAGCCCACTCTGGCCATCTGGGGTACAGGTCCCCCCTCTGGAAGGTCTGGAGGGCCACCCTCCCTGTGTCTTCTCTGGATTTGCAGGTTTGCAGGCTCCTCCAGGGTCTCCTGTGGGAACTGCCGTCCAGCCCCGCCGTCCCCCTGACAAACAGAATCATGGAAAATCAGCATACAGTTCAAAATGGAGGAAAATGCCCAAGAAAGGTGCCTTTTGGAGTCTGAAGACATTTCTCTTTTAAGAGGGAAATTTGGACTGGGGATGGCAGGGGCACGCCCACCCTCAGGTGTCCTGGCAGACAAATCAGGAGCTGGGGGGCCTCGGCGACCCTGCTTGCCGAGGGCAAACTCTTATAAAGAGGAAAATCACAGCCAGTGGAAGTGGAAATTCTAAACATAGAACCGGGAGGTAGGGAAGTGAAAATCTTTCTTCATCTTCCCTCAGCCCTCGTGGTTTTCACCCCCCATCTCTTTCGCGCCTAACTTTTAGGGGTGGAGGCTGGGGGATGCACTGGAGGCGAAGAGGGTGGTCAGAGGAGCAGATGCTGCACCGCTTATGGAAGGACCCAGCACACAGCACCCGCGGGCCCCAGCTGCGGGGCCCCAGTGCAGACACCTGGGGTGCAGGACAGCAGCTAGGTGGTCAGCGTGTGCGCCAGGCTGTGCCAAGGAGAGCCAGGACCAAACGAGTCCTGCTCAGAGGGAAAATCTGACTGCCCGTTTCCTTTTCTGGGGCTCTGAGAGGTCTGGGCTACCGCCCCGGGCCCCATGTGTCACTCCGGACCTGGGGAGGGGATCTGTCCCCAACACAAGCTGGGCTGGTGGCTTTCGTGACAAGCAGGGCTGTCACATGACTTGTTGAGTTCAGTGCAAAGCTCCCAGTGCTGCGGGACCTGTTCATGGAGGGAGCAGAGGAAAGGCCCTGAGCCCTGAGCTAATGCATAGTGACCCCGAGGTCTGGCCACAGTGATGATCTGGTCCACACTCCCAGGCCAGCTCGGTGCAGGGGCAGCTGACCCCTGGCCCCTCCTGTCAGTGAAGGCAAGGTTCTATGTGCCTCCAAGTCAGGCGTTCCTGACAGCTTTTCCTGCCCGAGTCAGAGGGCAGGCCGGGATAGGGTCATCTGAGCCCCAGCTCCTAAAGCTTGCCACCAAAAATAGGCCTTTCTTCCTGTGTCCGGGGCTTGCCACGGGCCCTGCAGGAACATGTACATTTCCGAGGCAGACGGAGCATCTGAAAATTCTCACTAGCCCCACGCTCCTGGGTCAAGCCACAGCCAAGAGTCCCGGGGCCCTGGGTGACACCTGGCCCTCGCTTCCTTGCCTGTCCCCTACACTGGGTGAAAAATGTACATTTTTGGAGCCTGAGTCAGGGCGGCATCTGGATGCATTAGGACTGTCAGGTGGGCCCCCCGGGGAACCCCCCTCCCCTCTGCCGTGACCCAGGCCAACCTCCCAGAACGTTCTCTTCCCACCGCCCTGGGAGCATGTGGCCAGCCCAGCTACAGGGCCAGGGCCACTGCCCCGGGAAGGCCATCTTCCCTGAGAGAACTGTCCGGCTGCCCGCCGTGAGTCACGGCCCGCTCCAGGCAGCGCCCTGCAGATTCAGAAGTGGGAGCCCGTTTCCTGCAGATAAGTGATGACTGCAGGGGGACCTGGCAGGGGAGGAGCCCCATGGGGAGACTGTGCTTCCTTCAAAGCGCCCCCCTAAGCCTAATGAGCAATTCCAAGCATAGTTTCAACAGCATTTAGGGATTTCCTCATCCAAATAAACTTCCTCCCGTGTTATCTTCGCTTTTGGCATCTGGTCAGGTCCTTTTTTTTGGGCTCATTTATTTATTTTTTTTCGCTCCAAGACTCAGGGTGAGCCGCACAGAGCCCCGCTGTGGGCGGATGGGCAGGTGAGGACGCGAGAATGTTTGAAGAGTGGCCAGTGGGGCCACGAGAGCCCATCCCTCCCCCTACCCTGCCACCCCATGTGGGGCCCGCCTGGGCTCCCCTTCCCTGGTGGGTGAGCCGCGTGTTTCGGTCCCATATCCGCTCTGGGCTGTTGTGGAGGACACCCAGCTCGGTGGGGGCCCTGGGCTCCCCACAGGGTCATGCTGCAGTCTTCTTAATGCCCCTACCCAGGCAAGGCCATCCTTTCGGGCCTGGGTGTGCCCGTCCACCCTGCAAGCCGAGGCCCTGGGATGCGTGTCCACTGGAACTGGCCAGGACAAGCCCTGGGGGGCCTCAGGGCTGGCCTGGGGACTTCCACTGGGGTCCCCCGGGATCGCTGAGTGATGCGGAGCATGAGATAAGAGTTTGGCTGGAAGGGTTGCTCATGGCCACTGCCTGCTGGACTTGAGCCCTTGGGTGGGAGCCGCGGGTGTACAGCCCCCAAGGGCAGCAGGCCGCTTTGTGTGCTGCGGCTCCAGGCCTCCGGCGGTCACTTCCTGCGGCTCTGCACAAGCTTCGGAAGGCAAATTTTAGCCACAATAGGTGATTTCCTGATGGATCTGCTGATGCCAGGGGTTGACAGGCCTCTCCGGGCTTGAGATGAAACCAGATAAGACGCGTTCTGTTTGGGGCTGGCCGATTGGTCAGGAAATGAGGTAGCAGTTGTTAACGGAAGTAGGATCATTACTTGGTATTTGGGGGAAGGCGGTGTCCCTGCAGGCATCCCCCCACCCCCCCGCCCAGCGCCTCCATCATGCTTCTGAAGACCACTGAGCAGGCCCCACCGGGGAGGGACAGCTGCTCACTCTAGGCTATGCTCCAGATGCCAGCCAGGGGCACAGGGGACCCTCTGTCCAAGGGACAGTTCAGGCTGGACCTCAGCTCACACAGGAGTTGGAAGGTATCATCAGAGCAGGGGGATTACTGTGACCAGGGCTGCCTGGGGACAGCCCAGAAACCCAGGACTCACTGCCCAGCAGGAGGCAAACGGAAGAGGAAGGAAAAAAAAACAGGAAGGAGCAGATGGACAGATAGACTGAGTGATGGACAGACAGACAGATGGAGACTGCGTGGATAGACAGGAAGGACGGAGGGAGGGAAGGAAGGACGGAGGGAGGGAAGGAAGGATGGAGGGAGGGAAGGAAGGACAGAGGGAGGGAAGGACAGCACCAGACTGCTTGAAATGTACAGCTTTTGTAGGGCCTTTCCTTTATTTTTGAGAAAGAGAGAGAAGAAACTAAACAAGAGTAAAGTTTGAACCCCATCCGATTGCTGCAGCACAGGTGGCTGCCTAGAGTGCCTATTTTTCAAGCAGACAGGGCGCTGGCCCCGCCTGAGAGGCAGCAGCTACGCAGAGGTCCAGCCTGTAGGCTACAGAAGAGGGCCACATTGCTGTTCTCTGCCCCGTCTCTTGGTGGCCCCCGGGGCCCGGCTCCGACCACAGGCTCCTCTCAGGGAGCGCTGGCTGGCCTCATCTGCAAGCCCCAGCCCCAGCTAGCCTCAGCCCCTCGCAGAACCCAACCCCCTAAATACCACCAATAATAATCGTGACAGACATTGGGTGTACAGAATGCTGCCCTGTGCCAGATGGCTGGATGGAGCCCCTTACCTCCCAGCCCTGGTGAGCCCTCAGCCTCAGTGGGCGGGCTTCCCTCCTCCCCGACAGAGCCAAGAGCACAGTCAAGGGCAGAGGAGGGGTGGGGGGCCCTGACCCTGGAGAGCCTCTGGACCGTCTGTCCCCTGCTCACTGCAGGAACATCCCCCACCTGCGGTCTCAAAATCGGATGGATGGGGTCATCTCAGTCCTTCCCAGCTTTCCAATAGCCCTTCCAAAGTTATACACATACACAAAACACCTGTACACACACACGTGTGCACACACGCTTGCATATACACACATGTCCACACGTGCCCTCGGTCCCACCTGGGGCAAAGGTGTCCGCAATCAGGACAGGGCACCTGATACCTGATGCCGAGTTCACCCTCCTTGTAGTGGGGACCTTATTTACACATAAACTGTGCTTCTCCATCCTATAAAAATGCTTTTTCTGAGTGAACAGTCTTCTTCACAGTCTATACACTACAGGTTTCCTGAGCAGATCCTCATTAATAGAGCAAAGGAAATTCAGCCTTCCCGGCTGAAGGACCTTCAGTCTTTCATGAGTGAAGCCTGAATTTGTGATATTAACCTTGGGCATTTGCAATGCCTGTGAAGTCAGTAAGGACCCTGTAACTCCACAAAGGTCCATATAATCAAAACTATGGCTTTTCCATCAGTCATGTACAGATTCGAGAGTTGGACCATAAAGAAGATTGAACACCAAAGAAATGATGCTTTCGAGCTATGGTGCTAGAGAAGACTTTTGAGAGGTCCTTGGACAGCAAGGAAATAAAACCAATCCATCCTAAAGGAAATCAAGCCTGAAGGTTCATTGGAAGGACTGATACTGAAGCTGAAGCTCCAATCCTTTGGCCACCTGATGCGAAGAACTGACTCATTGGGAAAGACCCTGATGCTGGGAAAGATTGAAGACAAGAGGAAAAGGGGGCAACAGAGGATGAGATGGTTGGATGGCATCACTGACCCAATGGACATGAGTTTGAACAAACTCCGAGAGACGGGGAAGGACAGGGATGCCCGGCATGCTGCAGTCCATGGAGTCACAAAGAGCTGGACATGACTTAGTGACTGAACAATGGCTCCTCTGGCCCTTTATGGGTTGTCTTCAGTTGGCACAGCACGGCTCCGACTTGAGTCACCTGGGGACCCTTGAACAAGGAGGTTCCGATGCCGCGGGTCTGGCACTGGTGTCTGCATGACCCTGAGGTCTCAGGTGGTGCCCGGCTGCTGGCCCTTAGTCACACTTCAGGTCGCCCTGTGTGGGAACAACGCCTTGCCTGCAGTTTGGAAATTGACAGATTCAGGGATGCATCTGTGAGTCCCCTGCACAGACGGAGCAGGATGGGCAGCCCCTGTCACGAGATGCCTGCTCAAGGGACATCAGCATTGGTGGAGTAGGAGCTGGCGGCTCAGAGGCCAAGGTCACCAGAAGGACATTCCTGGCTTGCCCACAGATGCCCTAGTAGAGAGAGTTGGTGGAGCCTATGTCCCTGGGGTCAACCCCCAGCAGTGTCAGGGGACAAGACAGACCCCCACCCCCAGCCCACCCTCCTGCACTTTGCCAGGAGAGGAAGCCAGTTGTGAGCAGACCGCAGAGCCAGACACACACAAAAACTGCCTGGATCATGATCCGGACTCACTGGAGGCCCGGAGTCCTAGAGGCCTCATCCATCCTCCCAGACCATAGGGATGAATGCTGGGAGTTGGGGGGATGCCTGGGAGTACCAGATTGGGGGACGATCTCTCAGACTGCTACCACCTCTCCCTTGAGACTGTGGACTTGGCAGAAAATCAAGGATTTCAGCTTTGGATCCATCCCCCCAGAGGCTGGAGCCAAAATCAACACTGATTCTCTACTGCTGAGGCACGGCCCACGTTACACAAACGGGATGTTTGCCCTGGTGACCAGGCCAGGAACTTGGGAATGCTGGGGCGTCCGTGTTTGTTTCTCTAAGTGCCTTGTGAAGAAGCCAGGTCAGTCCAGGCTCCGGGGCCTGAGACGTGAGTCCCAGTTCCTGCACCTTCCCTAGCTTGGGACCTGCTTTGGTTTCCCATCCTGTCATGTGGGAATCATAGTTCCACCCATCCCCAGGCTTATCCTGAGGGTTGGACATGATGGTATATTGACCATAACAGAAAGAAAGACATCCAAGGCAAAGATAAATATATATCCATACCCCCAAAGTTGCAGGTCCCCAAACTTAAGAAACTCCTGACGTGCTTATGACCAGTTTCCCTGGCCTAACCCCACCACAAGGGGAAATCTGCATTTTTATAAAGCCCCTGGTGGTTTGCATGAGAAGGGAATTTGGGGTTATGCTATCTGGGTTTCCCAGGTGATTCAGAGGCAGAGAATCCCCCTGTTAATGCAGGATATTCAGGAGATGCGTGTTCGGTCCCTGAGTCTGGAAGATCCCCTGGAGGAAGAAATGGTAACCCACTCCAGTATTCTTGCCTGGATAATCCTTTGGACAGAGGAGCCTGGTGGGCTACAGTTCATGGGGTTGCAAGGGCCAGAACGACCGAGCAACTGAGCATGCATTATCTGGATTCAGCTATCCAATGGTAAAACAGAGCAACAAGCATCAACCAGCTCAGACTGAGCACAAGGCAGATCAAAGTGTTAGGAATTCTGAGGATGAGCAAGGTCCTCCAGGATAAGATGGCCCTGGGTATCCTCGGGTACCAGGAGGTAGGTGTTCTGGGCTTCCCTCCCAGGAGACCTATGTCTGCCCATGTCCTCTGCTCATGCAGGCTAATGTGTGAATGGGTAAGGGTGGCTCCAAGAGTGCAATGAAGAGAAGATGGGATTTGCAGGCAGGCAGTTGTTATTCAATGGCAACCCACTCCAGTACTCTTGCCTGGAAAATCCCATGAATGGAGGAGCCTGGTAGGCTGCGGTCCATGGGGTCGCACAGAGTCGGACACGACTGAAGCGACTTAGCAGCAGCAGCAGCAGTTGTTGTTTAGTCGCTAAGCTGTGTCCAACTCTTCACGACCCCATGGACTGCAGCACCCCGGCTTCCTTGTCTTTCACCATCTCCCGGAGTTTGCTCAAACTTGTGTCTATTGACTGGGTGACACTATCCAAACATCTCATCCTCTGTCGCCCCCTCTCCTCCTGCCCTCAACCTTTCCCAGCATCAGGGTCTTCTCCAATGGGCTGACTGTGCATCAGGTGGCCAGAGTATTGGAGCTTCAGCATCAGTCCTTCCAGTGACTCTTCAGGGTTGATTTCCTTTAATACTGAAGGCAGGCAGATCTGGTTTAAAACCTGTTACTCCCAGCTGTGTGGCCTCAAGAACACCCCAGACCCTCTTATTACTCCAGGGTGGTCCTTGGGGCCGGCAGCCTCTGCCTCACTATGGGCTTATTCAGGATCTCAGACTCCACCCCAGACCTCCGGAGTCAGGACCTGCATTTTAGCAGGCTCTCGGGGGCATCCTTATGCACTTGAAAGCTTGGTAAGCCTGATCTTTACCTCTCCAAGCCTCCTTATCCTCACTGCAAAAAGGGAAAATATTCTATGTCAGAAAGACTCCCTGCAGCTCTAGGTAACATAAAGGCTGTTTCTAAGTAGCCTAAACAATCAAAAGATATGTTGGCTACTGAGACTGGAGCCCAGGGTGGAGCAGGAATCAGGGTCAGTGTGGCCCAGGACATTATATCTACCCCTCCAGGGGCATCCTGACTATGTCCTGCTCTGCTTATGGTTTCACTGTTGGCCGGAGTGCAAGGCAGTGGCAGCTCACCAACCCCTCACATCAGTACGGGAATGAGCAGAAGGACAGACTGGAGCTGTCTCCTGTTGTCTCAACAGCTTCCCTGTTGAGAAGTATGGAATGCTTTTCCCCAGAAATCTCCATGAACTTTTGTCTCAAATCTCACAAGTCTATAGCAAGCTGTGGTCAGTCACTGAACTGACTGAGGCTTTGATTCTGGCATCAGACACTGGCTAAAGGGACTGATCACACTCAGGTCCACTCATTGACCCAAGATGTCTCACATGAACTTCATGAACCTGGATCAGAACAGTTCATAGGAGGGAAGTGCTAGTGGGCGGGCCTCGATGCTGGTCACTACAAGGTGGGGCCCTGCGTTGGGGGGTGGCAGCTCCCTCGGCAAAGTCCCTGGGTTCCTGGAACATACAAAGTTCTCCTGAAAGAGCAGCAAGTCCTGACTGTTATCAATGAAGGACTCTGCTAGATGGTGGTGGTGTGATCACTAAGTTGTGTCCGACTCTTTGCAACCCCATAGTCTGCAGCCCGCCAGGCTCCTCCGTCCATGGATTTCCATGGCAAGAATACTGGAGTGGATTGCCATTTCCTCTTTCAGGGGCTCTTCCTGACCCAGGGATTGAACCCAGGTCTTCTGCTTTGGCAGGTGGTTTTTTTGTTTTGTTTTGTTTTTCCTGACTGAACCATCAGGGAAGCTGGTAGGTGGGATTTTCCAAATATGGCCACTGTAATGTTTCTGGCCCCACGTCTCATCTCCTCTCCACTAAGAGATAGGGTCTGTTTTCCTCTCCCTTGAAAGTGGGCGGGGCTTCGGTGATCATCCTGATGAACAGATGTGACGCTGTCTGACTTCCAAGGCTAGATCACAAGCCGTGATACAGCTTCCTCATGGTCCTCTGTCTGTGGGAGCCATCCCCTGTGGGACCCATCCACCCTTACCACCATCTGGTAGGGAAGCACAAGCCACACGAGAGGCTGGAGGCTGTATTGACAGCTTTAGGGACCTCTCAGCTGAACCAGCAACGGCTACCAGGCAACTGCCAGTGCACTCTGCTCATTTCAGCCCTGAGTCCTTGAATCTTCTACCGAGGCCTCAGACGTCATCCTGCAAAAGTGAACCATCCTGAACCTTCCCTGGGGGTCCACTGGTTAGGAATCTGCCTGCCGATGCAGGGGACCCGGGTTCAATCCTTCGTTTGGGAAGATCCCACATGCTGCAGGGCAACTGAGCCTGCGTGCTATAACGACTGAAGCCTGTGTGCCCTGGAGCCTGTGCTCTGCAGCAAGAGAAGCCCGTGCGCCACAGCTAGAGAGTAGCCCCTGCTCCCTGCAACTAGAGAAGGCCTGTGGGCAGCAAGGAAGACCCGGCACAGCCAAATAAATAAGTAAATTTCTTAAATTGAAAAAAGCAAGTCATCCCCACTGTGCCCTATTGGAATTCCTGGCCCACAGAATCAATCAGCATAAAAAATGATTTTCTCTTGTCACTGTGGTAGGCAGATTAGTGATTCCTCAAAATGCTCACATTCTAATCCCTACAACCTTGCAAAAGAGACTTTGCAGATGGCAGGAGCTTAAGAATCTTGACATAGGAAGATTATCCTGTATTAACCAATAAGCACAATGTAATTGGAGTTCCCAGGTGGCTCAACGGTAAAGAATCCACCTGCAAATGGAGGAGTGGCGGGAGATGCAGGCTTGATCCCTGGGTCAGGAAGATGCCCTGGAGGGGAGCTGGGCAACCCACTCCAGTATTCTTGCTGGGATAATCCCATGGACAGAGGAGCTCGGCAGGCTACATGGGTCGCAAAGACTCAGACACGATGGACAGATTGAGCATCCAAGCATGCAGAGTGTAATCAAAAAGCCCTTGTAAGTGGGAGGCAGGAAGGTCAGAGTGAGCTGGAGGAAGACATGATAACAAGAACAAGAAGCTGGAGATGTGCAAGGCAGGGCCAATGCTCTGGAAGCTGAAAAGGACAGGAAGCATCTCCTCGGAAGCCTCCAGAAGGAGCAAAGCATTGGTGACTCCCTGATTTTCTATTTCCCACCTCCATAACTGTAAGAGAGTGAATTTGTATTGTTTTAAGCCACGAAGTTGATGGTAATTTGTTACAACAGCAATAAGAAACTAATGCAGAAAGGTTTTGATGATAAATTGTATTTAAAAAAATAGATATAGGGCTCTTCAGATTTTCTGCTTCTTCTTATGTCACTTTTGGTAAGTTATATTTTTTAAAAGAATGTTTCAATTCATCAAGGTTGGCAAACTTTTTGGCCTAAAATTGCTCACAATATTCTCTTATTATTTCTGATGTCTGTAGGATCTGTAGTGATAGCCCTTCTTCTCATGCTTTGCGTTTGTGAATTTGCGTTCTCCTTTTTTGCTTTGAATTTTGTTGATTTTTTTTTTCAGAGAAGCAGTTTTTAGCATCCTCAGTTTCCTCTGTTATCTCTGTGCTTTGTGTTTCATTGGTTTCTGCTTTTATTTTTCTTACTTCCCACCTCCCACACCCTGCCCCAGGATTACTTTGCCCTTCCTTCTCTCACTTTATATGGAGGAACTTTAGGTCATTGGTTTTACACCTTTCTTTTTTCTAAGCATTTAAAGGTAAAGTTTCCCCTTAGACATTGCTTTAGCTGCATCCTGTTCATTTGAATATGTTTCTGTTATTATTCGGGATTTCAGTACTTTTAAGTTAATTGAGATGTACTTTATGGACCAGCATTTGGTCTATCCTGGTGAATTACAATGGCACATGAAAAAAAATTATTCTGTAACTGTAGGAAATATTTTCTGTAAATATCAATTTTGAGGTCAAGTTGGAGATTTTTCAAATATCCTATGTATTTATTTGCATTTGGCAGGGGGCAGAGGGGGATAGGTCTAGTTCTATCAATCATAAATAGAGGGTAAGTTGAATACTTTACTATTACTGTAGAGTTATTTATCTGTTTAATATTACCCATCTTTTTCATGCACTTTGAGGTTCAACTAGTAGGTGCATACACATTTAAAGCTATGACTTAACCTGTTCATTATTATACAATGTCCTTTTTCCCCCTCAATTACTGCTTTATCTTGAAGTCTGTTTTATCTGATATTAATAGTCACTTTTAGTGGGTAATATCACATAGAGTTCATTTCTTATAGGCATAAATCGCGTGTACAATTGAGTCTTATTTTTCTATTCAGATAACCCCTTTTAATTAAAGTGTTTACACTGTTAATATTTAGTTTAAATATTGAAACGCTTTATCACGTTAGTGTTTATTTTCGATTTGTACCCTCTCTCTTTTATTCTTCCATGTTCCCCTTTCTGCTTCCATCTTTTCCGTCCAGTGCTCACCCCTGGAATCCCGCCACCATGCCGTGAGGAAGCCCGAGGTGCATGAAGGGGCTGCACGTGGGTGTTCCAGCTGGCTGTCCTGGAGGGCGGCTCATCTGAGAGCCTCACCTTAAGTGCCAGATGCACATGAGAGGGTGAGCCTTGCCTGCTACGCCCTGTCCAAATTCCTGACCCACAGAATCTGTGAGCCTAACAAAGCGTGAGTTTCCACCCCTAAGTTTGGGCTCATTCGTTATACAACCTTAACAGCTAGAACAATGGTTTTCAAGATTCTTGGTGGTAGTGTGTATACCACATGTCACACTGCCTGCGTTGGAAGAAAGAAGTGGTCCTCGAAACCAAGAGCCTGATATAGTTGCTGGAAAGATCCAGTTCCAACCCAGGACAGGAGGCATACCAGGAAAGGCGGCCTTCAGTTAAAGGCTGGCCCCCAGCTGGCCCGACCCTCCCCGAGTCATTGGAAGGGGATATATGCTTTCCAGGGGGACAAATCACACCCTCCATTTTTCTCCCCAGCACCAGCTGGAGTCTCAAAAATGCAGGGAAGGAACAAAGGCCAGCACATTCCTGGGGAGGTGGACAAGAAGGGGGCTTTGCCTCCCTGCAGATATGTCCTTCTCCAGTGGAGCAAGGAAGAACATCTCACAAGTGCTCGTATCAAATCAAAATCTGAGCCTTGGATCCAGCCCCTAAGCCTTGGATCCTATTCTCTGCCTGTTTCATTATTTGAGAGCTGTCTGCACCCTCTCTGCCTAACATCTGGTCCTCCACAGGGCAGCACTGGCATGGCCTGGCAGCTGGTTAGAAGGTGGGATCCGTGCTAGACACCAGCTTGCTGACTCAGGACTCAACAAGAGTCCCCAGGCGATTTGCAGGCTTTGCAGGTTTGAGAAAGTCCCTGGACTGACTCATCGGCAAATCCATCTTCCTGGGGGAACAGAGGGACCCTCAGTCAAGGAGGAGAATCAGAGAATGACCCGCACAGCACCTGGAGCAGGCGCCTGAGGGCGGTGCCTGCCCCGCAGCCTGATGCGGGGTCCTCTGTGCACAGAGACACCAGAGGGACCTCATGCAGCTTCCAGCATGGGGACGGCGAGCAGGATTACCTCACGTGCAAACCTGGTTGACAGGTGTTGGCCAGGCCTGCTGGGCCGACGACAGTTTGGGGAGGGAGTCTAGATTCTGCAGTAAAGAGTGCTGAGATCAATTAGTGATGTCTGCCCAGGCTGGGTTGAGGGAGGTGCCGATGTGCCTTATTTGCTATCCTGGCTCAAATGTGCAGTTCCCGCTGTTTAAAGTCGCTTTCTCTCTCCATGCTGGAAGGGCTTCTGAGCGACAGTGCAGCTCACGAGCCCATCTCTACACGTGCCAGTCAGCCACCCGTCGCTCCTAGTTTCATGTGGGGTCTGGCTGGCAGCCCTTCAGGGCCACCCTGGTTGCTTCCAAGCCTGCACTGTGGGTGCCCCGCCACCCACAGATCCACCATCTGACTCACTTCTAGTGGCCGTCCCCTTTGCAGACCCTGCTCTGCTGTCTACAGAGCAAGGTGTCCAGGTCTGAATCTGTCCAGTTTCAGTCTGAACTGAAAAGCAAAGTAGCTGCGTGTCTCAGCTCTAGAGGCACTGCACAATTCTCTTTATTTCCAAAATGCCTGGTGCCCCATGGGAAAACCCTTCAGAGGAGGCAGTTGCTCTGGCTTCCAGAAGTCCTCACTCAGACCTCCTCAGCTGAGCCTGGGTGGTGTGAGCAATGCTGTCCCCATTTCACAGATAAGCAAACCAAGGCTCTGAGAGGCACTGAGAGCTGTGGGTCAGGCAGCCAATCAGAGGCAAAGCTGGGGTGAGCTAATGAAAGCAGCCTTGGCTCCGTGTCCTGTACACGGGTCCAGGGCTCCATTGGGGCACCCATTGCCAGAGGCATAACTGGGAGTGGGCACCATTACCAAGGAGAAAGCTCCCCTAGCAACTCTGGAGGAGCTCCCTGGCCCCATACCCTCCCACAGAAGCGCTTTTGGAAGCAAACCTGATGACCTCAGCACATTTTTTCCAATCACACCCTTCCCCCCTCTCCCAAAATCTCAGTGTCTTTGGATCATTTCCCTGCGGAGAAGGCCAAGGCAGGCCTGAGGGCCCTAGAAGGGGGCTCCCTTCTAGAGGCTGCTCTCAGCCCCCACTCTTCCCCAGCCACCGTCCTGGCCTGCTCGGCTGGGACACTAGGCAGAGAAACCACAAATAATTCAGCTGTTTAGGAGAACATCAGTCTGGGTTTCCACAGCAACAGCCTCTGGAGCCAGCTGTCCCGGCAGCTGAACCGCAGGGCCAAGCCAGCCCGCATCTCCAGTTGGAGCACAGGAAACGGGTCCATGCTGGTCTCAGAGATTCCAGAATGTCTAGGACACAGAGGCTGAGTGAGGGGATCTTGGAAACCCCTCAGGTACGGGGTGAGGAGGATGAGTACCTGGGAAAATGGGTCAGAAATCCCAGAGCAACCCCGCCCCCAAGTCATCACACATCAACTCAGCCGGCGGCCTCAGCATCGTCTGTCCCTTTCCACCTCACCTGGCAAGGTGAGTCCTGCAGGTGGGCAAACAGAGGCCTAGCGGGAATCTGTGTGGCTCGCCCCTTGGTTCCAGATCCTGTTTCCACTCATCTCTCGCCCCGTGGCTGCCTTTCCCCCAACCCTAGCTCCCAGAGTGGGGGCCCCCAGGGTCCTCTGCCTGGACAATCTCTGAGGAGCAGAGGATGGGCTGTTGCCCCCAAGGGACCCCCCAGGACAGCAGGAGCTGGTGTCTCCTGAGAGCTTGCTGCGTGGTGCCTGGTTGGCTGTGCTCTTTTTACCCATCCTGCTTAGGGGAAAAGGGAGGCTCAGAGAGGGGACAGGGGTTGCCCAGAGTCACATAGCTCCTAAGTAGTGGGGCCCAAGTGAGACAGGCTGGGGTGGGACCCTTTGCTGCAGGGCCTGTACCTGGTCAAACATCTAGAGCAATAGAATTCAAGGAAACTATAAGGGACTAAAAATAACTACCTGCATGCCCGGCTGGGACAAATTCTGGACAAGAAGCAGGAACACCAAAAGCCCAAATGCCACTTCTGAAGATTTAGAAGTAAAAGCAGGGTACCATGCATGTCCCCCCCTCACACAACCCCACCAGGGGGTAGGCAGACCACCTAAGCCACGCCTCCATCCCGACCCCTGAATACACCCCTACCCTCGCCCCACATAAGGAACCAGCTCATCCCTCCCAACCCTGAGGAGGAGCAAGGAAACCTCTCACTTGTTCTCGCTCCCCCTGCTGCATCAGGGTCCCCAGTAAAGCCTTGCCTGAATTTTCGTCTGGCCTCTGATCAATTTCTATTGATTAAGGAGGCCGAGAACCCTGGTTGGTAACACAGCTGTGTGCCAAAGATGCCCAATTGGTGGCCTTGTGGGCACTGGTGTGACTTGAGCCTCCTGGAGCCCCTTGGACCCTGAGATGCCCTGGCTGTTCACAGGCCCTGCCCACAGACAGACAGGACTTCCGGGGCAAGTAGCAGTCTCAAGGACCCCAGAGCCTGGGAGCAGGCCGTGTAGACCATTCCCAGGGCCCTGAGGGCAAGTCCTGAGCTGGGTCCCAGGGCAAGTGCACAGAGCAGGAGTGAGCTGTGTGGACAGGAGGCCACAGAACCACTAGACAACGTCATCTGTGTGATCCTGAGAGGTTTTGGCTGGCAACAAGGACACCAGGGATGGCTCCTGGAAGAGGGAGTGGAGGTCTGGGAGTGGTGTGGAGCCCCGGGGGTGTTGAGACTGAGGAGCCTGGGAGGCTGGGGCGGCCAGGCCAGGGCCAATGGGCAATGCCGACGATGCATGGGAAGTGGCTGGCCTGTACCAGGAAGACGGGTGCGGCCAGAGTGGGCACAATATGACGTGGCTGTTAGTTGGTGAGGAAAACAAAGGGGAGACACAGAAGACAAAGCTGAGGTAGAGGCAAAGACGTCGCAGGACGCGCATCCCCTGGGATGTTACTCAGCCACAAAAAGGAACGCATTTGAGTCTATGCGTATAAGCTGGACAAACCTAGAACTTATTATGCAGACTGAAGCATGTCTGAAAGAGAAAAACAAGTATCACATGTTAACGCATATATGTGGAACCTAGAAAGATGGGACTGATGAACCTGTTTGCAGGGCAGCAACGGAGATGCAGACGTGCGGGGCAGACCTGTGGACATGGTGGGCAAAGGAGAGGGAAGGATGAATTGAAAGAGTAATATTGAAACACACACATTTCCGTGTAAAGTAAATAGCCAGTGGAAATTTGCTGCGTGATGCAGGGAGCTCAAATCTGGTGCTCTGTGACAACCTGAAGGGGTGGTAGCGGTGGGAGGTGGGAGGGGTGGTAAGAGGGAGGGGATATATGTATATCATCTATGGCTGATTCATGTTGACGTATGGCAGAAACTAACACAATATTGTAAAGCAATTATTCTCCAACTAAAATTAAAGACAGAACAGAGGTCAAGTTCATGGTCATGATATGTGCCGGTAGGTCCTCTGTGTGTACTGTTTGATACAGTGGCAAGTTTGATTCTGAGTCCCCTGGCAGCCAATGCAAAAAGGGAAATGCAGTCTGCCATTCAACTGATGAGGCAGAAGCAAGCTGCTTGCGAGATGCTAGACTGTGGCTAGTGCTAAAAAAGAAGAGGAATTTCTTGTCAAGACAAGTTGACGGTGCCTGCTTGTATAGCAGCTGGACAGTATCTCTGCACAAAGTGATGTCTCTGTCTTAAAGTGTTCCTGGGGACAGGAGGACCGCCAAGACCTCATGCAAGGGATCAGCCCGGGCAGATAGGCAGGCAGCAGTCTGCTGGCCAGGCTTCTGCAAGCTGTGTTTGAACACAGCTTCTCAGCAGGAGAGAGGCATAGCCAATGCAAGCCGTGCCACCCCCATCCCCTCAAGATTCTACAAAGTCCCTGCCCCTCTTCCAGATGGGACAAAACCCCAGCACTCAGGTGGGCCATGAGTGAGTGGGAGGCTCTGCCTTGGCGTCTGCTGTTTGCCCTTGGCTGCAGGCTTGAATCACCTGGGAGACCTGGTCCCCGAATCCACCCCCAGTTCTGATCTAATCTGCACTGGGTGTGGTCCAGACATGAGGATTTTATTTAAAGCTCCCAAGTGATTCTCACGTGCAGCCAAGTTCAGAACCCTGACTCCAGGTGAGCTAGGTTACCTGTCTTCAGCGCAAAACTCGAGTTTGGCAAACGACCAGCAGCAGAGAACTGGGGCGGCTCCCTGTGGAACCCCGGGGATGGTGGGGAGGGAGGGCAGCCCAACAAGCCTCAAGGCTAAAAGGAAGGCCACCCATCTTGGGATGGGGCTTAGCCAACGGCCTGGGGTCCTCTAAAAATAACTCACACTTTGCTCCAAGCCCTGGTTAAACGGGTGGTGAGATCCCCAAACTTACTCTTTAGATAAACTTTTCCTAAAGGTGTTCCACACACTTCTTTCATGGCTTTGTGGGGGAAAGTGTTGCCTGGGCAAAGAGGTTAAGGAACCCATGGTACCAGCCTTAGACAGGCGCCCCCACTCAGGCCTGAAGATGCTCCTGCGTTACCATTTTCACAAAGGCACATGCGGGTTTCCCCAAATTCTCTGGCCATGAAACTGCTTCCCAGATGCGGTATTTTTCAGAAATTGCTCTCATGGAGCCATGTTCTGGAAAAAGTTGCTACCATCATTCCAGCCAAACCCAGTTGTTTTAAAAAATCATTTCTTAAAGAAATCTCCAGGCCAGTGCAAGTACAATATCAGCTTTGAACTGTGAAACTGCCCTGTGAACCTGCTGAGATAAAGTGGTTGAAACAGGTACCCACAGGTAATCTAGCAAGTTGAAACAGACTCATTAGCGCTCAGTTAGTAAAATGTCGAAAGAGGTATGCTAAAAATGATGATCTTGGTTTCAGAATCATTGGACCTCTGCCCTTCTTCCTGACAGCAGTGAAAAATCCTAGGGCCAATGGCCTTTTAAGGAGATTTCCAGCTGGTGACAAAATAACCACGTCCCTAGAAGGGTTAATATTTTTTAATACATCCACAGCTCTGCAAAATAAATAAGGAAAAAAATATGATACGTCAATAGAAAGCTACCAGGGATCAGAAAAAAAAAAAAAAAACTGAAAGAAAAAAATACAGGCTGCTGACAGATGCATAGTCTGGGTTATGCTGAAGTAACAAACACTCCCAAGACTTCAGAGGCTTAAAAGTACAAAAGTTTATTTCTTGCTCACACCTGTCAGGTGGGAAGCAGCAGGGCCTCTACTCATCGTCAAGGTTGCTGGGGAAAGGCTGGCAAAAGAAGAGCATGTAGAGCCTGACTCTCAGGATTGTACCCAGGGAGAGTACGCTGCCTTGAGCCCAGAGGACAAACCCACCATGTGGGAACAACCCCACCAAAGCACACAAACATGAAAACGGGCAGACTCATTGTGACGAAAAAAAATGCAAATCAGCAGCGACTTGGATAGACGTAGAAATTATCATACCAGATGGAGTAAGTCAGGCAGAACAAGACAAATATCACATGATACCACTTACATGTGGAGTCTAGAAAAATAACACAAATCAACTTATTTACAAAACAAAAACAGACTCATAGAAAACAAACTTCTGGTTACCAAAGGGGAAGGAGGGAGGGATAAATTAAGAGCATAGGATTAACAGATAATATTACTATATATAAGATAGACAAGAACGAATTGTTGTGTAGCTCAGGGAACTCTATTCAACATCTCGCAATAAGCTGCAGTGGAAAAGAATCTGAAGCTATACATCTGAAACTAACACAATATCATAAATCAACTATGATGGAGCTTCCCTAGTGGTTAAGATGGTAAAGAGTCCACCTGCAATGCACGAGACCCAGGTTTGATCCTTGGGTAGGGAAGATCCCCTGAAGAAGGAAATGGCAACTCATTCCAGTATTCTTGCCTGCAGAATTCCATAGACAGAGGAACCCGGGGGGCTAGTTTAATAAATAAATTTTTAAAAAATTAAAATCAGAACAACAGACAGACTTAATGCAATTTTTTGCCAAAGATTACAAAAACAGAAGCAAAAGTGAATGAAAACTTGCCATCTCCCTTTAGGCAAACGCTCCTCTTCTTTGACACACAAGGATGTGTGTCTGTGCTCAGTCATGTCTGACTCTTTGCAACTCCATGAACTGTAGCTTACCAGGCTCCTCTGTCCATGAGATTCCTAAGGCTAGAACACTGGAGTGGGTTGTCATTTCTTCCTCCAGGGGATCTTCCCGACCCAGGGATCGAACCTGTGTCTCTTGCGGCTCCTGCGTTGGAGTAGGATACTTTACTCTGAGCCACCTGGGAAGCCCCAACAAGTATGCTTCATTCTAAAATTGGAATGAAGCAACAAACTACAGACGTGGATCAAATCAGCTGCCCGTTTTTGCACAGCTATGAGCTGAGATTGGTTTATAAATCATTTTAATGCTTGAAAACAATTTAATTAAAAAATATCCAAAGAAGAACCGTTTGTGAGGCAGAACAACTACAGAACATTTTCCGTTCAGTGTAGATGGAAACACAGGCACGCCCCTGTGTCTGCAGCTCCCCCCTGCAAACCAGAGTTGAGTGGTTGTGACGGGGACCACATGTGGCCACAAGATAGGAAACACACATCTGGGCCGATGCTCCAAGACCCCAGCTAGAGCCTCGCGGGGCAAACACCTCAGGCCTGGAGAGGTTCTGGACAGCCAGGCCCGGCGTGGGACTGAGGTTGGCCAGAGCAGCTGGAGCCTTGGGCCGGGGAGGGAAGGAGAGAGATGGTGTGTGCAGAGGGGCAGACGTCAGGAAGGAGGCTTTATTCTGCTTGAAGGGCGATGCCATTGGTCCCCCTCTCTGGAGAGCCAGGCTGTGCTTTGTCTCCAGGTGGTGATGGGCGCGTCTGGCTGGAGCTGGCTTCCCTCAAGCCCCTTCACTCCCTCCCCTGAGCTGTGACCCCACCCCCCCCCATGAGAAACCATGTGCTGGGAGGCTGTGGAGACACTTCCACCCCAAGGAAACCATAGACACCAAGGGGTCCGTTCATGAGCGCCATCTTTGTAGCGGACAGGTGACCTGCTCCCTAATAGACAAAAGTTCTAGAACCTGTGAGGATGCAGATGAGGATTCTAGGCTGAAGGAAGCACTGTTGCTCATTGTTCACTAAGTCAGGTCTTTGCGACTCCATGGACTGAAGCAGGCCAGGCTTCCCTGTCTTTCACCATCTCCTGAAGTTTGCTCAAACTCATGTCCATTGAGTCAGTGATGCCTTCCAACCATCTCATCCTCTGTCGCCCCCTTCTCCTCCTGCCTTCAATCTTTCCCAGCATCAGGGTCTTTTCCAACGAGTCAGCTCTTCACACCAAAGTATTGGAGCTTCAGCCTCAGTCCTTCCAACGAGTATCAGGGTTGATTTCTTTCAGGGTTGACTGGTTTGATCTCCTTGCTGTCCAAGGGGCTCTCAAGAGCCTTCTCCAGCACCACAGCTTAAAAGCATCAATTCTTCCAGGCTCAACCTTCTTTATGGTCCAACTCTCACATCCATACATGACTACTGGAAAAACCATATGAGGGGACATGGGAGCCAAAAATGTGATTCTGCAAGCAGAGCTCACAGACCAGGAACAGGGGTGAGGAACTTTGGGGTGACTGGAGCCCAGAGAGTATGAGGAGTGAAAGAGGAGATTTAAGGCTGAGAAATAAACTGGGGATCCACAGAAGCCCCTCCAAACTGGGGGGGACTGTAGCATAAGGGTGTTCATTTGTGAGTTCACTCTGATGAGCCCGGGGCCATGCAAAACAACAACAATAATAATAACAGTATTTGTTAATAACAGCGGTCCAAGCTGGCTGTTAAACCAATTCCGAGCCTTGACTGCATCTGGTCCTGCAACAGTCCTTCGAGGTGGGCGCAGTTATTGCCTCCACTTTAGAGGCAGAGTAAGTGGGGCTTCAGCAAGACCACGGGGCCGTCATTAGCAGAGGCAGGATTTTACTTTCCGTCAGGTACCCAGGAAGAAAGCCAGGAAACACAGAGATAGCTGTCTTGTGTATTGTCTGGGAGGCTGGGGAGCTGGAGGGGTCGGGGAGAGAAGAGTGACGGAAATGTAGGCCCGAGGGCTGAGCTTCAGGTAGTAAACAGCCGTGCTGACCGTAACACAAACCCACCTCGCTGATCCAAATCCTGAAGTGCGCAAAGCTCTGATCTCAGAATTTTCTCATACCTTTCTAGGCACCAAAATCCAGTCTGAAACTTTGTGCAGTGAAACTCCACCTGGATTGTCGAATCTCTCTCTCTTGCTGTCATCGTTCAGTCGCTAAGCTGTGTCTGATTCTGCAACCCCATGGACTGCAGCATGCCAGGCTTCCCTGTCCTTCACTGTCTCCTGGAGTTTGCTCAAACTCATATCCGCTGAGTCAGTGATCCCTCCTAATGTCTCATCCTCTGCTGCCCCCCTCTCCTCTTGTCCATGATCTTTCCCAGCATCAGGGTCTTTTCCAATGAGTCAGCTCTTCACATCAAGTGGCCGCCAAAGTGTTAGAGCTTCAGCATCAGTCTTTCCAATGAATATTCAGGGTCGATTTCCTTTAGGATTGATTGCTTTGATCTCCTTTCTGCCCAAGGGACTCTCAAAAGGCTTCTCCCACACCGCAATTTGAAAGCATCAATCCTTCGACTCTCAGCCTTCTTTATGGTCCAACTCGCAAATCTGTACATGACTACTGGAAAAACCATAGCTCTGACAATACGGACCTTTGTTGGCAAAGTAATGTCTCTGCTTTTTAATATGCTGTCTAGATTTATCAGAGCTTTGTCTCTTTGAGGCGAGTATTCCTATGTTTCATGGATTTGAAAGTGGGGTACCACCCTGAACCCCACTGGGAAGACTGCATAGAAGGTGGAATTCATAATCACCTTCTTAAAATCCCGAGTCTTGTCATTTAATAAAAGGTGGTCTTTGGCCTTCTGAGGAGGTCCTGCTCTCAGTCCTGGGGGTCAGGAGACCCCAGTTCTAGGTCCAGCCCTGCCCCTCCTGGTTCACGTGGTCTTCAGCAGGTGCAGGTCTCTCCTGGGCAGTAGGATGGGGGGCAAGGCCACCAGCCCCGCTCAGCAGGTGAGGCCTTGGGAGGGAAGCAGGAGGCCCCCACGCAGAGGGACGCGTTGCTGGAACCAGCGACGCTTTAGCCAGGGTGGTGCTCGCCAGCCTGAGGGCAGTGGGCTTGGATGCAGGAGGCAGGGGTCCTAGCCCTGGCCAGTGCGGCCACCACACGGCTATGTGTTGCTGAGCAGGCGCCTGCCCCTCTCTGGACTTTTCTTTTCTCTTCGTAAAACACAGGCCCAGCAGGCCTTCCCACTCACATCACCTGGGACACACGGAGCCAGAGAGGCAGACTTCTCTCTTTCAGCAGCCCCCACCCCCACAGCCCGGGCCCAAGACCCCCAGGCCAGGCTCCAAG
>SJXQ01008782.1:238816-261406 GCA_006408695.1 Aepyceros melampus
CCATTAGGGTGAGGACCTCAGTCACAGTCAGATGCTATGAATGTGTGCATGGGGACACAGCAGGGGTGGGGGTGTTGGGAGGGGCCAGGCTGGCTCACCATCAGGATGACGATGCTCACTCTGACCCGCTCCAAGTGATGTTCTGTGGTCACGTCATCCCTGAGAGTTGAGTCTTATCAGCAGAACCAGGACCAGGGGCCACAAATCCAAGTGTGCTTCAGCCAGGCTGAAGGTCACCATCACAGCGGTGAGTCACATGGGGAAGTGAGAAAGTGAAAGTGAAAGTCGCTCAGTTGTGCCCAACCCTTTGCGACCCATGGAATTCTCCAGGCCAGAATACTGCAGTGGATAGCCTTTCCCTTCTCCAGGGGATCTTCCCAACCCAGGGCTCGAACCCAGGTCTCCCACATTGCAGACAGATTGTTTACCAGCTGAGCTATCAGGGAATCAGCTATCAGGGAAGCTCAACGGGGAGTAAGTATTCAAACAGCACTTCACCCTAGGGGTCTCCTCAGCCCAAAGCATGACCTCAGCCTAATTAACCCATAACCTCAGATACACCTGACGAGGGGCATCCTTATAAAATACCCGACCAGTCCCTCGCCAGACTGTCAAGTCATCGAAAACAAGGAAAGTCTAAGAAGACATCATAGCAAAGAGAAGCTTGAGGAGACATGATGACTCATGTGTTCCGGACGCGATCCTTGAAGAGACAGGACATTAGGTGAGATATACAGAAGCCCGCATAAAGTATGGGCTTTGATGAACAATGTCGTATTGATACTGGTTCATTAACTGTGACAAACGTACCAGACCCATAGTAGATGTTGCTATTAGTAGTAAGAGAAACTGGATGTCTGCAAATTTGCTGTAAGCCTAGAACTGTTGTAAAATTAGGAGCATCATATGCATTAAGGAACAGGCCACCTGTGGCTACATGACAATTGCTCAGTAAACAGGAATTTGATGACCTGTGCCACCCTTCCCCCTGTCACTCCAGACTCAGAGAAGCATGAAGTCAGGGGAGCCTTTTCACTTTAATCTGCACAATAAATGACACTGAAGTTATTATCTTATTGTGAGGAGTAAGTGAAATAAGGATGCAGGAGTGCACTGTTGGGGGGAAGTAGGGGATTAGACTGTGAGCCAACTGGGGACAAGGGCTGAGCCTCTGTCTGCTTGATAGCCCAGGACTTGACCCAGAGGCTGGTGCACAGCAGATGTTCAACAAGCTTGTCGGATAAAGGAAGGCAGGCAGGAAGGGAACATGAATAATTGATTGGTGGTGGTTTAGCTGCTAAGTCGTGTGCGACTCTTGTGACCCCAGGGACTGTAGCCTGCCAGGCTCCTCTGTCCATGCAATCTCCAGGCAAGAATACTGGAGTGGCTTACCATTTTCTCTTCCACAATAGCAGATTGAATAGATGGAAATGGACAGATGGATGGTAGATGAATAGACGGGTGGATGACTACTAGATGGATAGGTAAATGAGTGGTGGAGAGATGAGTTGATTATGGATGTGTAGATGGATGGTGGATGAACAGATGAATGATGAATGGATGGATGAATGGATGGATGGCTGGATGACAGGTGGATGGAGAGTGGACGGATGGATGAATGGATAGATGGATGGATGAGGAGTGGGTGGAAGATGTGTGGACAGATAGTGAATTGACGGATGAGTGGATGGATGGGAGATGGTGGATAATGTGTGGATGGATGGTGGATGGATGGATGGACTGATGGATAAGAGGATGGTGGGTGGATAGATGGATGGATAAGTGATGGGTGGATGGGTAGACGGATGCATCTGCTGGGTTTGGGAGGATGGAATCCGGTGGAAGCTCTTCACCTTCCACTCAGGTTGTGTCTTCTCTCTGGACAAGTGAGATGGTCTCTGGAATCATTATTTACCAAACCTAAGGCACCTGTGTTTACCTGGATTGAATTATCCCACACTGGGGAGGTGAGGATTATTGTAAAGAACTAATTTAACCCTAAGTGATGCTGTCAACACGGGCAACTGGGACCGCTTGCCAGCATCGACAGCTCTGAAATCCCCTGCACAGGGCGGAAAGCACCAGAATCCTGGGGATTTTTCTAGAGTGGATTTTGTTTTGCTAACAATAAAGAATCACCATCAGATACAAGTGGTGAGAGGTGACCCACTGAATCGAGAGCCCCTTCCCATCCCTCCAGTCAGCCATCTCTGTGACCACCCACCTTGGCTGAACGGCAGCACTGCCCAGGAAAGGTGGCATCATTCAGAGCCCAGCATGACCGTCTGGGAGACCACTTCGCACAGAAACAGCCCTTCACTAGAGTCTCCAGCAGCCAGTCTCTGCCTGGCTGTCAGCAGCATGGCTGCCCAGAGGATGGTTTATCCTCTGCCCAGAACAACAGGATCCTCCACAGACAACTTGGCAAGGCCATGGCTGACCACTCACCACGTCCCCGCCCAGTGTCCCTCATGGCCCCAGAGTCTAGGGGGGAATACAAGAGCCTGAGGTCCTATGCTACCATGTGAGATCACAGTAATCGGTAGATGTATATCCTGGTAGGTGGGGAATCAGCTTACTGAACCACGGGTACAATAGACGCCCGATTTGCACATCTGTATCCACCTGCATGGAAACAGGAAGACCACAGACAGCAGGTCTCCTAACCAGCACCCACGGAGTTGAGACCACACGTGGGGCCCTGCAGTGACTGTCTCCAGCGGGGTCAGGAGTTCCAGGAGCCCCCCTGCCCCTCTATGCCCCCCAACACCTGCCAACGTCAGCCTTGTTCACACCGCTGCTGATGTTTCTGTGCTTATAGTTAATCCATTCCTTTACATAATTATTACACCAACCAATGAAATCTAAGTGTAAAAAGTTATTCATTCTCTGGAAACTATCCTTTAGAAAACACTGATGATGATAAGTTGCTAAAAAGGAAATGGAAAATCTTCAACTGAGAGGTAAGTAGGGCAGAGGTAAACAATGGTAGCAAACATTCATAAAATTCTAGAAGAATCTTGACTTAGGACTGTGAATTCGGAGTATCGAACTTGGGGCAGTAACATACCAAATGAATATACATTTGCCCCATTTGAGGCTAAAACAGTGTGAAAACCGTGAGCACAAGCCACTCTGCTTTGAATGGCATGTCCCTTTCACTAGCCTCCTACCCACCTGGCCTCGGAGGAAGTAACTTCTTCTCCCCAAGATGCCGAGCACGGCTGTTCTAAGACTATAAGCGACTTTTACTTTCTTCTTTGTATTTTTCCACATTTTTCAAACTTTATCCAACCAGCATGTACCACCTTAATAATCAGAAGGGGAAAATATGTGTTTAACCAGCATCAACACGTCAGGAGGATCGCTGTTCCCAGGCAACCTAAGCCAGCGCTGTGCCTTCAAAGATCAGAGTTGCTCAACCACAGCGTTGGATCCTTTGGGGCTGGATCATTCCTTGGGGTGGGGGTGGGGAGACTGTCCCATGCATGGTGGGGTGTTTAACTCCTCAAGAGACCAGTAGCACCCCCCCAAAAGAACAAGTCTCCAGACATTACTAAATGTTTCCTAGACGATCAATGTCACTGCAGGCTGAGAATCACTGGTCCAAATGAAAGTTTCTAGAACACTCCATGTCCATCCTGGGCGAAACCTGGAGCCAGCAAAACTTACAGGAAATCTTCTCTATTTCTCTAGACTACTCCCATGCCTCAGCCTGCCACAAGAACCCCAGCCTCCTCACTGTTCCCACACATGTCCCCATCACACTGAACACCAGACAGGTAACACTCCAAATGCTTCCGGTTTTCTGGATGCTTTGGCTTTACAGAGCCAGAACCCTGGATCATTGGAACCTCTGTGTCTTAACACCATCCTTCCACTCTCACCCCTAGAAGGCGCCACGCAGAGATGATGGTGACTGTCTTTCCAAGAAAGTTATTCTCGGGGTGGACGGAGCCCCATGCTGGCCACCTCCTCCCACGAAGGACCTCCAGGGCAGGCATCCAGCCCCTCCAGCATCACTTTCTTCTTCTTCTTCAGTACATCCGTTCTTTTCTCCATTCTTGGAAAGACTTCGGCTTTTTCTGATCTGGAAAAACCCTCGAAGTACCCAGCCAAGTCAGAAGCATGGAGGGGGGGTTGCAGCTCCACACGGCCACACCCCTGCCTCCTGTCTGGGAGAGGATGCTATCCCACCCCCACCCCTACCCTTCTTTAGCCACATGCTCTGCTTGGGGCCTTGCTAGGAACCCTGGCCCTTCCACTTTCCAGAAAGTGCCTGGGTGTTGTCTACCTGTGGTCCCTCCAGTCATATCCTAGGGGTCTGGGCAGCATATGTGGAAGACTTTCCTATCAGGGTCCATGCATCACCAACCCAGAAAAACCAAAATGAAGCTGAGTGTGTGAGCTATGAAGGTGAACTCAGAGAAGGCAGGGGAGGGAAGGTTCTGGAAGGTCTGGTGGTCCTTCCCCAGGGAGGGCACACCAAGAGGAAGAAGACGGACCACACCCCCAAGTGCCTGGATGCCGGGCTTCACGGGGCAGACCACACGCCCAGCACTGGCGAGGGAAGCCACCGGGGGTAGGAAGTAGCATTAGACATTTATCCTTGCTTTCTCATGCTTTTTTTTTCAAATCACAGCTTTATCGAGACAGAATTCACATACCATGCAATTCATCCCTCCGAAATGCACAATTCAGCGGTTTCTCATTCATTCACCAAGTTGTGCAACTATCACCACTGCCTAATTTTAGAACCTTTTCATCACCCCCCAAAAGAAACCTCACAATCGTTAGCAGTCACTCCACATCCGTGGCCAGCCAGACCCTGCTCACCACTAATCTGCTCTCTGTCTCAATGGATTTGCTCATTCTGGACTTTTCACATAAGTGGGATCCTATAATATGTGGCCTTTTCAACTGGCATCCTTCACTATACGTAATGTCTCCCCTGAATTGTAACATGTCAATACTTCATTCTTCTTAGAACTGAACAATACGCTGTTACATGGACATACCACAGTCTGCTTATCTATTAATCAGCTGATGGATATTTGGGTTGCTCATGATTTGGGTTTTTATGCTGCTGTGAATATTCCCATATGCATTTAGGGTAGATGTGTGCTTTCATTTCTCTTAGACGAATACCTAGGAGTAGAATTTTTGGGTCACACAGTCACTCTGTGTTTAATGCTTTGAGGAACTGCTGAACTATTTTCCAAGCTAACTGTACTATTTTACATTCCTACCACAACGAACCAATTTCTCCTCACCCTCGTCAACACTTGTTATTGTCTGTCTTTTAAATTATCGCCATCCTAGTGGATATGAAGTACATTCTAGGTTCTTTTGCCTTAAGCGTCTTTTCCGTAGACATCTTTGATGCAAACATTTGTGCTGCAAACATTTCACTACATAACTAATTGGCCATAAGGCAAGTTTGCCATAAAAGACTATATAACAAATAAAGCGAATGTGAAAGTGAAGTCACTCAGTCGTGGCTGACTCTTTGCGACCCCATGGACTGTAGCCCACCAGGCTCCTCCGTCCATGGGTTTCTCCGGGCAAGAGTACTGGAGTGGGCTGCCATTTCCAGAGACATTAAAAAGGACATAGTGAAGCAAAAAAAAATGAATAAGAAAATTAAAAAGGCTTTATCCTGAAATGCAAAGTGTTTGAATACATTTAAGATGTGTGGGGGGCTTCTTGGGCAGCACTAGTGGTAAAGAACCCGCCTGCCCACACAGGAGACGCAAGAGACTTGAGTCCCATCCTCACATCGGGAAGATCCCATGGGGGAGGGCATAGCAACCAACTCCAGTATTCTTGCCTGAAAAATTCCATGGTTGGAGAAACATGGGGGGCTACAGTCCATAGGCTTGCAAAGAGTGAAGCCGACTGAAGTGACTAAACACACACACTCACACGCAAGGTGTGTGTAGACTCTTGATGACGCTACTTAAATAATGGACTTTATTGTGTGGGTTTTACCCAAGCTCTTCTCTCCCAGGTCATGGTGTTTTTCTGCAATTTTTTTTTCCGCTTGTCAATTTGTCTCTTCTTTTGGCATCACAGTTTTTCTTTTTCTTTAATTTTTTTTTTTTCCTTCTTTAAGAGAGGTATCAGTTTCCAATACAAGATTTGAACCCAAGCTCTGAAAGACGTGGTGACAGCCTTCACTCTGCTGGGTGCTCCTGACCTATTGTTCCATGTCCCTCAATAGACATTCCAGACTTCTATGCAAGTTATGGGTTCAATTTGCATCTGCAAGGTCCTCAGCCTCTTTCTCCTCCAAGCTAGTGTGTTTCAATATAAGAAACCAGCCCTTGGGGTAAGTCATCCTCTTCTGTCGGCTCCATGCTGCTGCTGATGCTGCTGTTGCTGCTAAGTCGCTTCAGTTGTGTCCGACTCTGCGACCCCATAGACGAGAGCCCACCAGGCTCCCCCGTCCCTGGGATTCTCCAGGCAAGAACACTGGAGTGGGCTGCCATTTCCTTCTCCAATGCATGAAAGTGAAAAGTGAAAGTGAAGGTGCTCAGTCGTGTCCAACTCTTCGAGACCTCCTGGACTGCAGCCCACCAGGCTCCTCCGTCCATGAGATTTTCCAGGCAAGAGTGCTGGAGTGGGATACCATCACCTTCTCTGTGTCGGCTCCATAAGGTCATCAATAATGTCACTAACTGAAGAAATACTGACACACCTCAACCACGTAAACCAAACTGTCATCCAGTTATTTTAACGATCATGGCAAAATGGTCTCATCTTCGATGATTAATATTCAGGCTGCGAAAATGTTTGAGGCTAAGGATCTTATAGCAAAAAGACCAGGCGTGCGTGAGGTGGTACCTCATTGTGGTTTGACTTGCGTTTCCCTAGTGACTGATAATTCTGAGCATCCGTTCATGTACTTGTTGGCCACATGAGTCTCTTATTTGAAGAAACATCTACTCAAATCCTTTGCCCATTCCTAACTAGGTTGCCTGCCTTTAGAAATAATTTGTACCTTTTGAACACAAGGCTGTTATCAAGATACAGGATTTTTAATAATTTCTTCTATTCTTTTCTTATATATACAAAGGTGCTAAACTGGGCTTCCTTGGTAGTTCAGCTGGTAAAGAATCCACCTGCAAGGCGGGAGACTCCAGTTCAATCCCGGTTTGGGAAGACCCCTGGAGAAGGGATAGGCTGCCCACTCCAGTATTCATGGGCTTCCCTGGTGGCTCAGTAAAGGATTCTACCATGTGGGAGACCTGAGTTCAGTCCCTGGGTTGGGATGATCCCCTAGAGGAGGGCATGGCTACTCACTCCAGTATGCTTGCCTGGAAAATTCTATGGACAGAGGAGTCTGGCAGGCTACAGTCCATGGGGTCGCAAAGAGTCCGACACAACTGGGCAATTTTCACTTTCAAACCACCTCAAGACGTGTTTTAAAAAATATGTATTTCTTTAGTCTTAGCTGCAGCACGTGGGACCTAGTTCCCCGACCAGAGACTGAACCTGGGCCCCTGCATTAGGAGGCAGAGTCTCAGCCACTGGACCATCAGGCAAGCTGTCTTTTGCCCATTTTAAACTGGATTGTTTGTCTTTGGGAATTCTTTGTGCCTCCAGATACAAGATTTGTAAATATTTTCTGAGTCATTTCATTTTCTCAATCGCACTCTTTGGCATACCTGAGTTTTTTATTCTGATGAGGTCCAGTTTATCTGATTTTTCTTTGGTTACTTGTGTTTTTGGTATCATATCTAAAAATCTAAGGTCACAAACATTTACCTTTCTTTTCTTGGAGGAGTTTGAAAATTTTCTCTCTTAAGTGTGTGTCTTTGACACACTTTGAGTTAATTTTTGTATATGGTGTGAAGTGGGGGTCTGAATTCATTCTTTTATGGGTGAATAAACAGTTCTTCCCTGTATGAAAAAGACTAATATAGTTTCCCCATTGAATAATCTTGGTAACATGTTCAAAATGCAATTCACCTAATACAGATGGTTTTGTTCCTGGACTCTATTTTCTTTCCCTGGTCTAAATATCTCTCGCTGTGCCAGAGCCACACTGTCCTGATTACTGAAGCCTTGCAGTGAGCTCTGAAACAAGAAGTGTGAGCTCTGTCATTCTGATTTTCTTTCTCAAGATTGGGTCTTCTGGGTCCCTTGCATTTCCATATGAAGTTTAGGATCCTTTGTCCCTGTCCTTCACCATCTCCCGGAGCTTGCTCAAACTCATGTCCATTGAAGCAGTGATGCCATCTAACCATCTCATCCTCTGCCACCCCCTTCTCCTCCTGCCCTCAATCTTACCCAGCTTTTCCAGTGAGTCAGCTCTTTGCATCAAGTGGCCAAAGTACTGGAGCTTCAGCGTCAGCATCAGTCCTTCCAAAGACTATTCAGGACTGATTTCCTTTAGAATTTACTGGTTTGATCTCCTTGCTGTGCAAGGGACTCTCAAGAGTCTTCTCCAGACCACAAGTCAAAAGCATCAGTTCTTCACAGCTCAGCCTTCTTTATGGTCCAACTCTCACATCCGTACATGACTCCTGGAAAAATCCTAGCTTTGACTATATGGACTTTTGTCCTCAAAGTGATGTTTCTGCTTTTTAATATGCAATCTAGGCTTGTCATAGCTTTCCTTCCAAGGAGCAAGCATCTTTTAATTTCATGGCTACAGTAACCATCTGCAGTGATTTGGAGCTCAAGAAAATAAAATCCTTTTACTTAGGTCTTCTTAAATTTCTTTCAGCAATTTTACAGTTCTTTGCACTTTTGTTAAATTTACTCTTAAGCATTTTATTCTTCTTGATACTTCTGTGAATGGAATGGTTTTTTACTTCATTTTTGGATTGTTCATTGCCTGAATGGGCAGAATTTCTGCATGAATGGACAGTACGCAGACATGAGGCTGGAGGTGTAGGGTCAGCCTGCACCTCAGCTCTTCCTGGACAAGCCAGGCCATCTTGGTTTGAGAAGTGTGTCCCTGCAAAGGGTATGCTCAAATCTTAACACTCAGAACCTGTGAATGTGACCTCATTTGGAAAAAAGTCTTTGCCAATGTAATACTGTGAAATTAAGATGCATAAAGTTAAGGGAAGGTTGTGTTGGATTCCTTGGTGGCTCAGACGGTAAAAAAATCTGCCTGCAATGCAAGAGGCCCAGGCTCAGTCCCTGGGTCAGGAAGATCCCCTGAAGGAGGGCATGGCAACCCACCCAATATTCTTGCCTGGAGAATCCCATGGACAGAGGAGCCCGGGGGTCCATAGTGAGTCAGACATGACTGAGCGGCTAACACGTGTGCTGGATTAAAGCTGGACGGGGCAGCCCTAACCCAACAACAGGACAAGGGACTTTGGACACAGGCATGGAGAGGACGCCATGGGGAGAAAGCCACGTGTCACTGCTGCCCAGCTGTGGGGCCCCGGCAGCCACACCCGGGGTCCTCTAGCACCATCCAAGTCGCCAGAGCAGACGCAGCACTGCCTTCTCGATGGTGCCTTATGTCAGCTCCAAAGGTCCCTGCAGAAGTCCATGGGACCTGCCACAATTATCGTCCTGATTTATAAACTTCCCAAGTGTCATTTGCCCCCATCAAGATCAAAGTCATGCTTAAAAGTAGCCACTAACTTGCCCATTCGATTGTCAAGCAGCAAAATGAAGATGCTCACCCCTCTGTCGGACCCCAAAGCTGGAGTCTTGGCTGTCCTGACTCTGTGGCAGAGAGACGGAAGCTGCAGACCAGCATTGGGGATCACTGGGTGGGGGCTGTGACTGATAGGTCTGCCCTGCCATGAGGATGGTGCCAGTTGGCAGGGGCGGGGCACGGGGACTTGGCCTTCCCAGCTCCGGGCCTCCTCGCATGAGCTGGGGGTTGGGGTCTGAGCAGAAACACCTGGGGGAGATGGATGTGCCTTCAGTGTTTTTGGTCCCAGGCCAGAGTGTTCTCTGCGGGTCAGGGTTTGCAGCCCGTCCACTCCCGCAGCACTGGACGCCTGCAGGTGCAGAAAGCCCAACCAGCAAGGCAGGAACTGCTCCTGTGGGGCCCCGACGAGTGCCTGCCCTGCGCACTCTCGTGCCTTACATTTTTGGCTGAACAGACAAGAGCACAGGGCTTTCAGCTACCAGCAGCCTCCCGGGTGCCCCAAGGGCCCCGGAGGCCAGCATTGCCCACCACATGGGAGACCCCTGAGATACCCCAAATGCAAGGACAGATTTGGGAGCCCCAGGAACTACAGTGGTGGGGTCAGCGTGGGGCACTCTCTTGGCCTCTGTGTTCAGACGTGGCAGAGACTGTTCCTGCCAATTGTGGGGTGTTTGCCTTCAAGATGGACCCACCTAACATGACGCTTTCATGTTGTGGTTTGGAGAAGACTCTCGAGAGTCCCTTGGACTGCAAGGAGATCCAGCCAGTCCATCCTAAAGGAAATCAGTCCTGAATATTCACTGGAAGGACTGATGCTGACGCTGAAGCTCCAATCCTTTGGCCACCTGATGTGAAGAGCGACTCATTGGAAAAGACCCTGATGCTGGGAAAGAGAGAGGGTGGGAGAAAGGGACGACCGAGGATGAGGTGGTTGGATGGCATCACCAACTCAATAGACATGAGTTTGGGTACCCTCCGGGAGTTGGTGATGTACAGGGAGGCCTGGTGTGCTGTGATTCATGGGGTCACAGAGTCGGAGACAACTGAGCGACTGAATAGCAACGCACACGATGGGTGTGTCTTCAGTTGCTGAGCTGTTTGATCCACGTGATGCTCAAAATCAGAAACTGAACTAAGGACAGAGTATAGCCAGACCTGCCCCTTTGTGCCCATGAGTCCTTCCAGGGAGCCCGAGCGTTTCAGAGCCGGGCCTCATCCATCGCCTGGATGGTCCTTCAACTCCTCCAGGCCGTCGTCCACAGTCTGCACACGCTCCTGTCATGGCAGCCCATTGCCCCCCTCCCCCACCTAGAGTCTGCTCGACAGCATCCTATACTTATGAGGTACCCAGGGCCCTGGGGCCAGAGGGGTTTCCTGCCCAGCCAGGCTGACTGGTGGACTGCTAGGAGGACCTTCGCACCAGACTCTGCTGAGCCAGACTGCCCAGCCAGCCCTGTTGAGCCGGCAGAGAGCTTCCTGCCCGCCAAGGTGTGTGCAAGTCTCGTCTAGGTAGCGCTTCTGGGAGCCGGGTTCTCGCCTTCATTTCCTCCTTCCCTGCCTCCTTCCTTCCTTCCTCCTTCCAACAAGCGCAGGCTGGACCGCCCTGCACGCATTCTGCTCACTCAGGGGATCCTCCTTTGCCTCCACCCAGAGCTCCGGGCTCTGCACTCCTGGACTGTGATTCTGACCTCTGGATGTCATGCTGGAGGCTGCAGGGAAGGCCTGGGGTTCCCTCAAAAGTGATTTTGGGGATGGGGGACTGCTGAGGGAGGCAGGAGGCAGGTTGAGGATGCAAGGGGAGATTGAGGGGACTCCCAGGGGGCAGATGTCACGCATCCAGAGCCCTGGCCCAGGGACAGCTGCGTGCTGGTGACAAAGAGCCACCCAAACAGAACAGGGCAGAGCAAGAGGCCGTCCTCGCCCTTGACTTTCCCACTTTCTCACCCCGGCGCCAGCACCATCCCCAGGAAAGCCCTCTCCAAGGCCAGATGGCAAAGCCGTCTTCCATGAGGACATGGACCCCTCCAGCCCCTCTTTGGGGTGCGTACCTTAGTGAGTGAGGTCCCCTGCCATGGACTGCCCTCTTCACAGAGCTGTGGCAAGGTCAGGGAGACCAGGGCACCACCCTGGCCAGACCCCCCATCCCCAAAATCACTTTTGAGGGAACCCCAGGCCTTCCCTGCAGCCTCCAGCACGACACCCAGAGGTCAGAATCACAGTCCAGGAGAGCGGAGCCTGGAGCTCTGGGTGGAGGCAAAGGAGGATCCCCTGAGTGAGCAGGAATGCGTGCAGGCTGATGTCGGGGCCAGGATGCTGAGGCTGTGTGAGAGCTGAGCCGACACCCTGATCTCATGCAGGAGAGGGAGCCGGCCTGAATAGACAAAGGGATTCCTGGTAGAGCTTCTGCTAGAATAGCCCTGGGGATGGGAGGCTCACTGCCTGTGCAGCCTGCCACCCCGTTTGGGGACCTTCAGCTGAGGCAGGTTTTCCTCCTGCAGCTGAAATCTCACTCTCTGGAGTGTCCCCCAGCCCTGGATTCATCCCCACCCTCATGGAGCCCAAGATACACTTGCCCACCCCAGGCTCAGCCCTGATTTCCCTTTAGCTCCATCACCCCGGTTTCTCTGCAACTCCTTGTGCGTCCCTTCAGGTTCAAAGCAACCCATCTGCCCCAAGAAGCTAGCCTGGAAGTGCTTCCCAGAACAGACGCCTGCTGGAGATGCTCCACGAAGACGCTGGGCCACAGACACAGCCTTGGAGAGGCAGCAGGAAGCCTGTCTCCAGAAGTCACCACAGCCTCGGGAAGCCTCTGGAAGGAGGGCATGGCTCCCCTCTCCACCCCAACCCCCCAGCCGCAGCCACCCTTGTCCACAGCGGCCCCTGCCTCGGCAACACCAGCCCCTGCACGAAGGTCCACTGAGACTCGTGAGTTGAGGAATGTTCCAGTAGAAAGGGGGCTCAGATCCCACACAGCCAAAAAACAAACAGAAAGGGATGAATGTGGCTACAACCCGGTCCTGCCCTCCCGCCCCTTCCCACTGCTCAGCGGGGCCCTCTGGGATCCAGTGGACCTGAAAAACCACATTTAACATGGCTCTCAGAGTCACCCTGACCTTGGGTGTGCAGATGCGCCTGCTCAGACCAAGCCAAACAAACCAGTTGTTTAATTTGGGGGAAATGAGAGGCACGTCTAGTGGCCGGGTGTCCCCGTCCTAGATGGTTCCTCTAACACACAGTCCCCGGGCTACGGAGGGTGGAGACAAGGGCTGCAGGACACACAGGAGGGAGCTGGGCTCCATTCCCCAAGGAGGGAAGAACACAAGGTGGTCAGGAACCTTCCTCCAAGCAGTTGTGGGGTCCCCAGGTCAGGGGCAAGCTCGCCTACTGCACACGAACAGCTTGGCTCCAGGTCCTTGGGAAACCAGGAACCAGCCCTGCTCCAGGCAGCACTTCCTGGAGGCACCTTGAGCGCATCACCCACCTGCTTAAACAATTGTAATTAAACACAAAGCTGAGTGAAAGAAGCTGGTTGCAAAGGACCTCATACTGTCCAATTCACACAGTGTCCAGAGCAGGGGACGCCTCAGCGAAATCCAGAAACTGGGTCAGCCCAGCAGCTTCCCACCCTCGCTGCCCATGCCTCAGGCCCTGATTCCGCCACCCTCCTGGGGCCCCCAGGCCTCCCCCAGCCCCGCCCACAGATCTTCACTCCCAGCTCCCTGCTGCCTCAGGGCCTTTGCACACCTGATCCATTCCTATTTATCCTCCAGTGTGTGGGTGTTAGTCGCTTAGTCTTTGTGACCCCATGGCCTGTAGCCTACCAGGCTCCTCTGTCCATGGAATTCTCCAGACAAGAATACTGGAGTGGTTGCCATTCCCTTTTCCAGGGATCTTCTCAACCCAGGGATTGAACCTGGGCCTCCTGCATTGCAGTGGGTTTTTTACTGCTGAGCCACCAGGGAAGGCCTCCAGACCTCAGCTAAATTGCCAATTTCTCTGGGAAGCCTGAGACACTGACCTTCCCACGCGGCTAACTCCCCAGAGCTCCAAGGACATCTCTCCTTAGCAGAACCCACCACCGTTACCATCTTACACTTATTTTTGTCTGTCTCTCGCAAGGATGTGAAATCTGCCACAACAGAAATTGAGTCTGATCATGCCGAGCGGCCAACAGATCAACCAGTGGCTCCTGGGTGGTTTCCCACAGACTGTCAGCTGCACGAGAAACCACGGCCCAGTGTGAGGCATGGACTTGCCCAAGATCCCTGAGCTTGTTAGTGTCAAACCCAGGATTCGAACCCGGGCCTGCCACACTCAGGACACGGAGCATTCCCGCACAGGAATTCAGCCAGCTGGCCTGCACAGCCTGACCAACTGAACAGACTGCTAAATTGATACTTTGCAAAACATGCGTGTTTCCAATTGCAGAATGCTGCTGTGACTTTGAAGCCTTCCCCTGATGTGGCGAAGGACGGAGGTGGCTGGCCTGGGGTGGGGAGGGATGGCAGAAGACGCTCCGCAGAAGCCCCAGGGCACCCACGCCCTGGAAGCAGGTCAGACAGCATCCTCACTCCCAAGGCCGCAGGCAGCTGGCTCCCCACTTGAAAAGGACCCTGTATCGATTTCACTTTTTTTCCTCCTTGGTGCCTCCCTGATGAGAAGATGTTAGAGTTGAAAATAATAGATGTGTGGCTGGGTAGATAGATAAATAGATAACCAGAGCCCGGGCTTGTCCCAGGAACGCTGGCCCTCTCCCCGTCCTAGGGGCCGCAGGACGGGTGGTGGGTTTCCCTCCACCCCTGCTAAGACGCTGGGGTGGGGGTGGGGCAGTGCCCCATTGCCTGAGCACCTTCTCGATGCAGGTGCCCCGCTTCACTCACTCTGTCTTCAAGATGACTGAAGGAATAAAGCTCTTTATTCAGATAAGGCAGCGAGGCAGGGGTGGAAAGTGGCTGCAGCCAGGTCACGGGCCTGCAAGCCCAGGACCCTCTGGGTTCCCAACAGCCCCAGGCAGAGGTGCCTTTGGTCACAGCTCCTCAGCACTGAGGCACAGGGTGGTGGTGCAGAAGGCTGGAACACAACCCTATGTCCCAGGAGTCATCACCCGCTGCGCTCGGAGGAGCCCGACTCTACCCCAATCCAGCAGCTAAAGGGTTAACACCTAGCCCCGGGGACCTGCTGTCGGAGTCTGGCTCAGTCTGTTAAACACTTAGAACAAATGCTCGATTAGAACAGATCCAAGGGCTTCTCTGGGGGCTCGGTGGTAAAGAACCTGCCTGCCAGTGCAGGAGACACAGGTTGGATCCCTAGGTCAGGACAGCTACTTACTCCATTATTCTTGCCTGGAGAATCCCAGGGACAGAGGAGCCTGGCAGGCTATAGTCCGTGGGGTCGCAAAGAGTCAGATGCGACTTAGGGACTAAATAACAGCAGAGGGCCTTGCTAGGGTTCCCCAGGCCCCCTGAGGCTCTCCACCCTGCTCCCCTCCAGCCCGGCCACCTACCGCTGCTCCTCAGGGATGCCACTCACAGTGCTGCCCCCGGGCCTTTGCACCTGCAGGCCCCCAGCCAGAGCACGCTTCCTCCCACTTGCCCTGGGGTCCCTGAGCCGCCTCCCTTGGGGGTAGGGGAGGCCTCTCAGGTCCGAGTATCCAGAACAATGCCAGCCCCACCCCCACTCTCTGCACCCTCTTCACACTCCTCGTCCTCACCCCCAGGCCTTCTTCCCTGCCACATCCCACGCCTAGAACACACATGGAAGGAACACAGGCCACCGAGCCGAGTGAATGAGCTGAACCAAAGAAGGAGCGAATGAATGAATGAGTGTCCAGCTTTCCGGAGCCCAGCTCTGAGCTCCAGGCTCTAGGGCAGCCGGGAGGGAGCTGCCCGGCCCCGAGCCCTCCAGGAGCTCAGGATGGGCAGGGCTGAGATGGGAGGGCAGAGAGGACGGGCAGGCTGAGAGGCACACTGCCTGCGGGCGGGAGGAGGCCTGGAGCACACACACACACACACACACACACACCAACATCTGGGGCAAGAACTCCAGAGGCCCTTCCTGCCCATCCCCCAGCCCTGGAATGTGATCATCCCACCTCCGGTCCCCCGTCCAAAAGCAAGCTGTCAGTGCCCTGACCCCCAGGACAGGCCGCTCGGTTATCAGCCCCCAGCCCGGCCTTGCAGGGCTTAGCACAGCTGCTCAGTCACCTGCAGGGACAGCCCGGCGGCCTCGGCTCTGCTCCTGGGCCCCGGCCAACCAGCCTCTCTCGGGGGCCTTGGGGCTGCTCTTAGTCGGTCATTAATACTGCGGGGTATTACCCGCAGCTTTCTGGAGCCCTGGGGATTTGTGGAAGAGCCTCCAGGGCTTCCCTGAGGTGGGGGTAAGTGAGAGGGGCTCCAGGCCCCCCGATTTCCTTCCTAATGGTTACACTGGGAGGCCTGTGCAAGTTTCCTTTGGACGATGACTCTGGCTCCAACCAAAGTGGATGAACCTTGAGGACATTCTACTGAGTGAAGTAAGCCGGTCGAGAAAGGACAAATGATGTCTGGCTCCACTGCGGGAAATCCCCAGGGGAGTCAAATTCATAGGGATGTGCAGCAGAAGGGTGGGTGCCAGGGGCTGGGGGTGGGAGGAGTGGGAGCTTAGCGGAGGTTTCGAAACAAAAATGGTGCACGTGATGGTGTGGCACAGACACAGTGAAATGATTACGACAGTCAAGTAATTAGCGTGTCTCCCACGTGGTTCTCTGTCTTCTTTGTGGTGAGAACACCTGAAATCCACTCTCCTAGTGGATTTCCCCTATTCAGTACGGGATTGTTGACTCTGCTCCCAGCCTGCACACTGGATCTCCGGATTTAGTCATCCCACGTAAGCCTGCGTTCGTTCCCTCAGGTCACCGTCTCCCCACACGCAACCCTACCCCCTGGCAACCACCATCCTACCCTCCGCTTCTATGTGTTCAATGCCCTTTAGATTTCACAGAAGTGAGACTGTGCAGCTTGGGGGCAGAGACCTGAATAGACATTTTCCCAAAGAAATACAGATGATCAACAGGCTGGTGAAAATGCGCTCAGTGTCACTAGGCGTTAGGAAGATGCAAAACCAAACAAACCCGCAATGGGGCACCTGTCAGGACGCCTGGGATCCAAAAAGTAAGAGCTAAAATCACAGCAGCGTGAATGTGTTTCATGCCACTGAACTGTGTTCAAAAAGGGTTAAAATAAAAATTTTACATGTATTTCACCACCACAACAAAAAAATGCCACCACTTTAAACTCTCAAATAAGAAGCAATCTTTTTTCCTGCACAATCTCTCTTCTATGTGGAATCTAAAGGAAGCTGAATAAGTTGGCTCCTCCTACCAAGTGGCCAAAGTGTTGGAGCTTCAGTTCAGTTCAGTTCAGTTCAGTCGCTCAGTCCTCTCCGACTCTTTGCAACCCCATGGCCTGCAGCACTCCAGGCCTCCCTGTCCATCTCCAGCTCCCAGAGTTTACCCAAACTCATGTCCATTGAGTTGGTGATGCCATCCAACCATCTCATCCTCTGTCGTCCCCTTCTCCTCCTGCCCTCAATCTTTCCCAGCATCAGGGTCTTTTCCAGTGAGTTAGCTCTTCTCATCAGGTGGCCAAAGTATTGGAGTTTCAGCTTCAACATCAGTCCTTCCAATGAATACCCAGGACAGATCTCCTTTAGGATGGACTGGTTGGATCTCCTTGCAGTCCGAGGGACCCTCAAGAGTCTTGGAAAAGACCTGATGCTGGGAAAGATGGAGGGCAGGAGGAGAAGGGGACAATAGAGGATGAGATGGTTGTATGGCATCACCGACTCAATGGACATGTGTTTAAGCAAATTCTGGAAGATAGTAGAGGACAGAGGAGCCTGGCATGCTGCGGTCCATGGGGTCGCAAACAGTCAGACACAACTTAGCGACGGCATGACAGCAAAGAAATTTGGATACATAGAAGCAGAGGGCAGGATGGTGGTTGCCAGGGGTGAGGTGGAGTGTGGGAGGTGCTGTGTGGTCCTCCAGACTGTGTAGCTGCTCCCTTTCTTCCTGGGGGTCAAAACCAGCAGAAGGGACAGGTAACTGATGAAGACCCTGCAGAACGCGCTTGGCCCCTTCTCAGCAGGATGGAACAGTCTGCAAAGAGACTCGGTGAGAAGAGGCAGAGCTGGGAAGGTACAGGCTCAAGCAGGAAGTCCTCAGGCATCAAAATTCCTGACTCACAGGCAACCCAGGGCCAGCAGACTGAAGCCCCAGATGGGACATATCCAGGGAGGGAGGCCCTGGACCCGCCTCAGAGGTAGAGGCAGGACCTGACTTCACCTGGCCCGGGCACCTGCTGCCTATGAGTCCTCACCCATCCCCTACCCTGAGTCGTCATCAGAACCCGCCACAGGACACATCCGCGTCGAAGACTCTAGGGCCCCCAGCAAGCGGTGTGTGGCGTGGACCATGCAAGGTGCTCGCAGTGACTGTCTGCGCCTGCTGGGAAGGATGGAGGGGCAGGGGGGCGTCTGCTGGGAAGTGCACATGGCCCCGGTCAGACAGGGGGGCAGGTGGGGGCAGGGGCTTCACTGTGGGGCTTACTTTTAGATTTCGTGACCTCGGAAATACACCAACCATTCAAAACCTTAAACTTGCGTGCCTGCATGCTCAGCCAGTCAGTCATGCCCGACTCTCTGAGGCCCCATGGACTCCTCTGTCCATGAGATTCTCCAGGCAAGAATACTGGAGTCAGTTGCCACTTCCTCCTCCGGGGATCTTCCCATCCAGGGATGGAGCCCAGGTCTTCTGCATGGGCAGGTGGATTCCTTACCACTGCACCACCTGGGAAAGCACCCCCAAACTTCAGTAGAAAAGTAAGATTGAATAAACAGATGGAAGGCCCTACTGAAGTTTCTGCAAGGCCAGAGGGCTGCTGAGTCCCACGTGAGAGCTCCTGGCCAGTGGACAGGATCCTCAGGTCACAAGGCCCTGCCAGGGAGAAACTGGGGGGCTGACATGTGAGGGGCCCCCAAGGCCTGGAGCCACCCTGGGCAGGATGCTGAAGCTGGGCATCAAGGTTCTGTGCCCAACCCCCCCAGGGACCCTGTGTGTCTGCAGGGGGCCAGCAAGAATACTGGAGTCAGTTGCCACTTCCTCCTCCGGGGATCTTCCCAATCCAGGGATGGAGCCCAGGTCTTCTGCATGGGCAGGTGGATTCCTTACCACTGCACCACCTGGGAAAGCACCCCCAAACTTCAGTAGAAAAGTAAGATTGAATAAACAGATGGAAGGCCCTACTGAAGTTTCTGCAAGGCCAGAGGGCTGCTGAGTCCCACGTGAGAGCTCCTGGCCAGTGGACAGGATCCTCAGGTCACAAGGCCCTGCCAGGGAGAAACTGGGGGGCTGACATGTGAGGGGCCCCCAAGGCCTGGAGCCACCCTGGGCAGGATGCTGAAGCTGGGCATCAAGGTTCTGTGCCCAACCCCCCCAGGGACCCTGTGTGTCTGCAGGGGGCCATCCTTCACTCTCAGAGCTCTAGACGCCTCCCTTTCAAGACTGAAGACCCCTCTCTGGAGCATCGCCTGACCAGAATCTCAGAGAAGGGATGGAAAACCAGTGTACTCCCGACCCCCACCCAGCCCAGCCTCCACCAACAAATACACGGAACAGATAGGAAAGAGATGCCTCTTTCTGGGTGCTGGCGGCCAGCTCTCTCCCTCCTTCCAAGGACCCAGCTCCCCTTCTGGGAATACAGCAGCTCGCCCTGAAAGGAATGCTCCAGGCAGCCGCCCCGGCCTTGCGCCAGAGCCCAGGCATGGGCTGGCAGGGAGGCCTGGCAGCCTCGCCTCCCAACCTTGGGCTTGTGCAGCTCCGTGGGAATCCCCTGGGGGCAGAGAGCGCCAGCCCAAGTGGCTGCTTGGTGCAGGGCAGGCTTTCTCGGTTCCCTTAGACTCTGCTCAGGAGGACCCAGCTCCAGCTCCTCAGGCAAACCCGTCTGGCCTCCAAGTAGGAAAACTGCCGCTCCTATGAAGCCACACACTGCAGATCCTGGGGAACGTCTTGGGGGCCCCCCACCTACCCTTCTCTCCTCCACTTTCTCCCAAACCACATGTGTACACACACACGTGCACACACGTGCACACACACGTGCACACACGTGCACGCACACATGCACACACACGTGCACACACACACACGCATGCACTGCGTGCTCTTTCGTCTGCACTGACAGTACTGGTCGCACTCCTCCCCTTTGGGACAGCAGAGCCTTCACAGCCTGTCCTCTGCCGCCACCGTCTTTAGCCGGACCAGAGAGGCATCTCGGTCCGAGGGAGGAGACCCTCCCCACCGAACCCTGGCCCCTGGTCACCCCCCAGGCTCAGCTGAAATCTCGGGGACTGGCCACGTCTTGCGGTAACATCACATGTCCTCCACCAGCACCTTGTTCCAGCACAGCAACCAATGGGCTGAGGGCCCATCTAGGGGCCGGCCCACCTCCTAAAGCAGACCTCAGGGCCTTGGTCTGCAGATATTTGAGTCATAGAACCATGTCATCCCGGACAGGAAAGGCAGTTTTGTCAAGGCCCTCAACTTGGACCAGAATATCTCTCTTTCAGATTCACGGGATGATCGTGTCCTCCAAGGCCTCCTGCCTTGTTTGTTTGTTTGTTTAATACTTATGTATGTCTGTACGTGGGTTTCCCAGGTGGTGCATGGTAAGGAATCTGACTGCCAGTGCAGGGGGTGCCGGTTCAACCCCTGGTCCAGGAAGATCCCACTCCAGTATTCTTGCCTGGGAAATCCTATGGACAGAGGAGCCTGGTGGGTTATAGTCCACGGGGTGGCAAAGAGTCAGACGCAACTGAGCAACCGTCTGTATGTGTGCATTCGGCTGAACGGGTCCCAGTTGTCACATGCGTGATCTCTAGCTGCTGCATGTGGGATCTGGTTCCCCGACCAGGGATGGAACCTGGGCTCCTGGCACTAGGAGTGCAGAGTCTTAGGACCACCAGGGAAGTCCCCCATCTCAGCCTCACAGGTTAAAAAACCAAGGCCCAGAGAGACAGGCATCCAGGGAGCTGGGGACCCACGGGGAGGATCTTGACCTCTGGCCGCCTGGTCCACTGGCCACTGGACCACGTTGGCAATATGCTGAGAGCATCATTCGGTGACCAAATAGGAGCAACCAGGAGAGAAGGTCACAGGGGCTCCAGAGGTTGGAAAGTCTTCCTGGAGGAGGTGGGACCTACCCAGGGGTCTAGCGGGTGAGTGGACCCAGAGTCAGCCGTCATCCTGGAGGGAGAAAGAAGGGGGTCTAGAGGTGGGAAGGGAGGCAGCGTCTCTGGATCATGGGTGAGGAGTGAGTGTAGGGGCAGACCGAGGGGGCCTGGGCAACGTCTTTTCCCATGTATCTCAGCTCAGATCCAAGCCCCAAGAACAAGGCCCAAAATGAGGCAAAGCTGCTGAAATGAGGCATCGCTGCAGCCTCTGGTCTAAAACTGGTCCTGCCTGCCACCGAGACCCCAGGACCCCAGCACCTCCCGGCCCGTGAGCGCTCCCTCCAGAGCACATCCTAACATCCTGCATCCTAACATCCAGCATTTTTTCCTTCCCGTGGTCACTCTGCTGCTGAAACTGCTCACAAGAGCAAGAGAGGGGATGTTTGGACCCCCAAGAACCCTCTTGAAATTCCAGGGTCCTGGATTTCAAGCCGAGCTCGGTCCCTGTGGCGTTCATTCAGTGTTGGCAAATTTCAACTTCCGGTTTACAAGGGGGCTAGCGGTGGGGGAGAGGCGGGGTGGCGAGGAAAGCCTTTTAGGAGATTCCGAAGGCAGCTCAGATACCAGCCAGTGCTCATAAAGCCTGTGGATGAATTAAGCAGAGATGAATCAGAAACATGAGGATTAAATTTCCCTTGGAGGACACCCAGGTTTCATAATTAAACGAAAAATAACTTGGCAAATAGCTGTGGGGTTTTGCTGAACCCAAAACATTTGAAAAGATGTTTGACTAATCCCAACTCTGGGTGTGGCTCATCCTTTCTGAAAGGGCAGGGCTCAGGGTGAGCGACTGCAGGCCATGAACTGCAAACCCACAGCCCGCTGCCCTCTATGTGCTCTCCCCTTGGACATCTAGGTACCAAGTTCACCTGGGGAGGGAGGGGGACTTTTCCCCCCAAGCATCCCAGCTTACTGCCTCCTCCGGGATGGATTTCTTGATTTCCAGTTCAAAAACACCAGCTATATCTACCGGGGTGCTAATTTCTAAGGGACTTTGAAAAAGCTATTTTGGATGATTAAATTTCAAGCCAAGAGACTTTTGATTAACAACAACAAAAAAAGACCCCCAAACCAAAAAGTAAAACCATCAGGACCAATAGTGCTCTCATGGTGTGGATGAGGCTGCCGCCGGCATCAGAAGGGTTCCAAGAAGGCCTCGAGGGCCCAGTCTGAAATATGACAATGGTTTCCAGGAAACTCCCTGCCAGTCCCTGCAGCCCAGAGAGAAGGTGCTGCCCTGGTCCCATTTCTGGGGCAGAGGCCGCCCTCACGCGTCCTTGGCGTTGGCCTGTGGCCACTCTGCCTACACCTTTGCTCACAGTCTCCTTCCCTGGGGCCTCCTCTCTTCCTGCTGCCTGCAGGCAGCCCAGGGATGGTCAGAACAGAACAGAGCAGGTTCCCACGCTCCTTTCCCACCACGCCTCCGGGCTCAGGGTGCGATTTCTGCCATGTTTTATAAGGCAGACCTTTTATTTGAGCTTCCTGGTTGCCAGCACTGCTTGCCCAGATGCCCACAGGCATCGGCTCGGCAGGTGTGTCAGAGCTGAGCATGTGCCAGAGACACCTGGACGAAAGGACCCGCCCTTTCTGCCCTGTCCCTGAGCAGCACACGGCAGGGGGCTCCAAGTCAGTGGGTCCTTACAAACCACTGTATGATGTGGTATGTGTTAGCTTGCCATCCACCCACCAACCCACCC
>SJXQ01008782.1:261681-279562 GCA_006408695.1 Aepyceros melampus
TCCACATACCCACCCATCCACCCATGCACCCACCCATCCATCCATTTACCCATCCACCCACCCATCCATCCATCCAACAATATTTACTGAGAAATGTATTAGTTTCCCTAACTGGATGACTTAAAGCAGTAGGTGTATTCTCTCACAGTTCTGGAAGCCAGAAGGATCAAAATCAAGGCATTGGCAGGGCCACTCTCTCTCTGAAGGCCATAGGGGAAGATCCTTCTTTGCCTCTTCGTTTCTCGTATTACTAGTGATCTTCAGTGCTGAGTCGTGGCAGCGTCTCCCCAAACCTGTGCCTCCACAGTCACACTGCTTCTTCCCTGTGTTTTTGAGACCAAACGTTCCTTTCCTTATAGGGACATAAGCCATATTTAAATTCAGGACCCACCCTCCTCCACTTTGACCTCTTCTTCACTCATTGCATCTGCAACCACGCTATTTGCCTATGGGTCAACTTCTGAGGCTCTGGGAGAGACATGCATTCAGGGACAAGCACCATTCAAACCAGTGCAAGGATGTTCTAGGAGCCACCAATGTTCAGGTCTCTGATTTTGAGGGAGATGGGTTTAAAAATAAACAAACATCGAATAGAAAGTCCCCATGAGATGAGGGCTGTGATGAAGCGAGGGAGGGCTCCAGCAGGATGGGGCTGCCGTGGTCCACACGGCAGCTCAGAAAGGCCCCTCTCAGGAGGTGACAGCTGCACAGGGGAAACCATGCGACCATCAGGCCGAAGACTGCTCCAGGCAGAGGGCCGCTCGGGGTCCCCAGTACCAACAGCTTGAATCAGAAACGTGCCTGGGTTCCTTAGGGACCTGCAAGGGGGGCCAAGTGAGGGGCATGGCAGGAGCTGAAGAAGGACGAAGGGCAGGTGGCAGCCAAGGCCCAGAGCACGGGCACCTTCCTAGACAAGGCGGGGGCCCGGAGTTCCAGTGTGGGTTTCAGGGAATTTCCTCCTCCTTGTTGTAGTTGTTGTTACTAAGTTGTGTCCAACACTTGCGACCCCGTGGACTGTAGCCCGCCAGCCTCCTCTGTCCGTGGGATTATTTTAGGCAAAAAGAAGTGGAGTGCATTGCCATTTCCTTCTCCAGAGAATCTTCCTGACCCAGGGATCAAATTTGCATCTCCGCTTGGCAGGCGGCTTCTTTACCGCTGAGCCATGTGAGAAGTCTTATCTGGTTTCTTTCTCATGGTGATCCGGCCTGGAAGTGCAGGCACCATATCAGCACACTGGAAGCAAGCTCCCACCCAGCGCTCTGGTGGGGCCCTGGCCACGCATGCAGCCCTGTGACTTCCGCCGTCTTTGCTGCCGGCACGTGGAGGCCCTGCCCTTCCCCACCACTCGAAGTAAGGCGTGGCCATGTGACCTGCTTCCACCAAAGGGACCAGAGAGAAGTGACCCCTGGAAATCCAGGAGATGGCTTTAAGAGCCAGTGTGTGCTTCATCACGGGGGCTGATCCACTAGTTGCTTTCAGGAGCAGAGACAGCAGAGCTGAGGCGCAGAGGGCCCTGCCTTCCAGGATGGATATGGGCACAGCCGGGACCACTCGCAGCTTGGACTTGCTTATTACACAGCATCACTCATTGCATCCTGACGGAGAGAGAAAGACACTACTAGCGTCCTGCCTGTGATTCCCCTTTTCTCTCCTCCTCTCAAGAGGACCCCCGGACCACTAGGGGCAGAGGGATGTTCCATCTCCTTGTACCTGGTGGTGGCGGGGTTGGGGGAAGGGGAACGTGTGATGCAATTCTCGATAAGGAGAATCTGAACTATGTGGAGATTTCGAGAAAGGGCTTTCAAGAACACATTCCATTCCTCAGCCCGAGAAGCACGCGGGATGCTGGAGTTGGGGAGGTATTCACAAGGACCCTGAGGAAGAAGGCAAAGGAGCCACACTGGCCTCGGGGAGGATGCCTGCAGCCTTGGCTCCAGGAGGCCTTGCCCCCGACCTTCCCCGTGGCACTAGGGCAGTCACCACAGCCAGACGGTCTCCTCCAAACCTGACCGCTACCACCTACCAGCTCTGTGAACTTGGCCCCCAAACTTACTCTCAGTATCCTTGGTCTAAACATGGAGAAGTAGTAATAATAACAGCAATATACATGCATAGGCTGTTGTGAGAATTAAATTGAGTCATCTACACGGGGCCTTGGAGTACTTGCTGCAGAGTAACTGCTATGTAAACTGTAGCTGCTAGGATTCTCATTGTTATGTGAGAGAACATTGATTTCCTATTTTGTCAGGCTGCTATAAACCAGATTTTCTGTTAAGCATGGTTGAAAATAGTCTTACCTGAATATCAGTGTTTGTATGGAGAGATGTCAACTAGTAGCAGAGGTTTGCATTTTTTTTAATTTATTGACTTATTTTTGACTGCACTGGGTATTCATTGCTTCCTGTGGACTTCCCCTGGTTGCGGCCAGCAGGGGCTCCTCTTCGTTGGGGTGAGCAGGCTTCTTGCTCTGGTGGCTTCTCTTGCTGCAGAGCACGGGCTCTGGGTGTGTAGGCTCAGCAGCTGTGGTGCTGACTTGCTCCGTGGCTTGTGGGATCCTCCCAGACCAGGGACTGAACCCATGTCGCCTGCATCAGGAGGTGGATTCTTAACCGCTGGTCACCAGGGAAGACCTGAGGTTTGCATTTTTAAGTTAGTTCTGATACGATGCTTTATCTCTACCTCCAGAGACTGGGAATAAAATACACGACTAGTTCCATGGGGTGTCCCTGGGAATGACAGCTTCCACAGTGTAACATGCTTTGCTGCAACTGGAGTTGCAGAATCAACTGATTGTCTTAGGGTGTCCAGTCTCCGCCTCCACACGTTCAGTTTGAGAAGGGGGTCTTCATCTCGTCTCCTGAGGCTCCTGCTTCCCCCCAGAGCAGCAGCAGCAGTGGGATGGAAAAGACAACAGCCACGTGTCTGCATCCTGGCTCCACTCTAGAATGGCAGCATAACCTTGGGTCCAAGAAGGGGATTGGATTACATCCCTTAAAAAATTGACGTTGAATCCCTTACCTCTGGGACCTGTGGATGGGACCTCATTTGGAAAATAGGGTCTTTGCCAAGGACATCAAGTTAAGATGCAGTCTTACTGAATTAGCAGGGGTCCCCAGTGCAATGTCTGGTGTTCTTATAAGGAGAAGGAAATTTGGAGACACATGAAGGGAAAGCCCGTGAAGACAGAGGCAGAGATTGGAGGCATGCAACTACAAACCAGGGAACATCAAGGATCGGGGGCAGAACCCAGGAGAGAGGCGAGAGCTTCCAGCAGGAAGTAATCTCACTGACATCTTAATTTTGGCTTCTGGTCTCCAGACCTGCAAGATAACACATTTCTGTTGTATAAAGCATCCAACTTCATGGAACTTTATTACAGCAGCCCCAGGAAACCACTAGGGACCCCCAATATTGTCCTCTATGCAGTAGCATCCTCTCCACTGCTCAGCATCGCTGGAGACCACCTCAAGCACCATCCCTTGGGGACCGCATCCTGGGTTCATCTACCAGGGTCATCATGGCCCAGGTCCTGCGCCAGCATCACCTGGAGTCTTGTTAGGAGTGCTGGACCCACCGAACCAGAATCTTTGAGGTAAGATCCCTGCGAAACTCCTCTGCACGGTAAAGTCTGAGAAGCCCTACTCTAGAAAGCAGAGCTGGAGGGAGGACTCTGCTATTGACCCTTGATGAAGGAGGTGCAAGTGACGGTGGTGGGAGTGAGGGGGAAAGAGCGTGAAGCCAGGCAAGATGCCCCAGGAAGGGGCGCCTGATGCAGAAACACACGGGGGGTCTGGGCAGAATGCACAGCTTGAAGTGACCCCCCATCTCTTATCCCCCACTCTTCAAAGTCTACCCTGTGGTGGGGGTGGGAGAGCTTCAGGACCAGCTACTCAGAGGGTATCGGTTTCCCGCGAGGCTGATGAAGACAGCGGAGGTCACCCGACGTTGCAGGTGTACGAGGGTAGTTGAACTGTTCACTTTAAAATGGTTGATTTCTTGTTACTTGAACGTCTCCTAAATTTAAACTTTCCCGCAGTGTGCCCAGCTGGCTCAGTGGTAAAGAATCCGGCTGCCAATGCAGAAGACGTGGGTTCGATCCCTGGTCCGGGAAGATCCCACGTGACACGGAGCAACGAGCCTGTGTGCCGCAGCTGTTAGCCTGTGCTCTAGAGCCGGGGAGCTGCACCCCCTGCGTCCCGGGCCACAGCGACTGAAGCCTGTGCGCCTGCAGCCCACATACTGCAGCGAGGGAAGCCACCACCGTGAGAAGTCGCCACAGCCAGAGAGGGGCCCCCGGCCACCGCAACTAGAGAAGGCCCTTCGCAGCAGCAAAGATGCAGCAGAGCCAAAAAAATCACAATAAATAATTTTTTAATTAAAAAAATAAAAATTTCCCCCATCATCAGGGATTTCCCCAAATCCTACAAACTGTGGCATGGATTTTGGGTACCACTGGTGAGCCATCAAGACAGCTGAATCCCACAGACTAACACCTAGAGTTTGAGTATCACCAGGGAGGATGAGAGGAAGTGATGGAGAGAGTCTGAAGAGGCACATGAGAAACCTTCCTATTGGATGGTTACTTCCCTTATCCTCACATTCTTCTCTCCAAACATTGTACCAGCTTTGAGGTGGGTCTGCCCAGGCTTGAGTACCAGGGGTCATTCTCATCAGCCCAGATCAAAAGCAAGCCACCCTGAGAAAGGACAGTGGGGAAAGCGAAGTCTATGCAATTGAGAGAAACAAACCAAATTCTCCCCCAAATGTGTGAACAAGGCAAAGACATCTATTCTCACCATTTCTATTCAACATCACAGGAGAAATCTTAGCCAATACAATAGGCAAGAAAAAGAAATGAGGCATACAGACTGAAAAGGAAAACATTAATAAAACCATCCCCATTCTCAGACAACACGACTATCTACATGGAAAATCCCAAGAAATCTATAAAGACAGCAATAAAAAATTCCAGAAGCTATGAAATGTGCTCAGCAAGGTCATAAGATACAAAGCCACTCCACAAAAATCAATCATATTTCTACATAGTATCAGTACACAAATGAAAGCTAAAAATGCTTAAACTATGTGACTTGCAATAACTCCTAAAAAGCTGTGCACGCACGGGTGCTTCGTCGTTCAGTCGTGTTTGACTCTGCAACCCTGTGGACTGTAGACCACCACGTTCCTCTGTCTGTGGGATTTCCCGGGCAAAAATACTGAATGGGTTGCCATTTCCTCCTCCAGGGGATCTTCCTGATCCAAGGACTGAACCCACGTCTTCTGCAGCTCTGGCCATTAGCAGTCAGATTTTTTTTTTTTTAACCGCTGAGCCACTTAGGAATCCCTCTAAAAAGTTACTTGGGTTTAAACCGAACAAAATATACTGCATCTATATGCTGAAAGCTGTGAAATGGGGATGAAAGAAATTACAAAAAATTGAAATAAATAGAGAGAAATGACATGCTCATGAATTGGAAGTCCACATAGCAGATATGGCGATTCTTCCAAATCGATCTATGATTTAATGCAATTTCAAACAAAACCCTAGCATGACTTTTGCAGATATAGATAAATTGGTTCTAATATTTATATTGAAAGGTAATGGAACAACAAAAACATTAAGTTTGAAAACAAAAGAATGAAGTTGAAAGAACTGTTATCGTTGTTGTTCAGTCGCCAAATTATCTCTGACTCTTTGCAACCCCATGAACAGCGGCACACCAGGCCTCCCTGTCCCTCACTATCTCCCAGAGTTTGCCCACGTTCATGTCCATCAGAGAGCTGATGCCATCCAACTACCTCAATCTCTGTCGCCTCCTTCTCCTTTTGCCTTCAGTCTTTCCCAGCATCAGGCAGGGTCTTTTCCAATGACTTGGCTCTTCGTATCAGGTGGCCAAAGGATTGGAGTTTCAGCTTATGTATCAGTCCTTTCAATGAATATTCAGGACTGATTTCCTTTAGGATGGACTGGTCTGATCTCCTTGCAGTCCACTCTACTCTCAAGAGTCTTCTCCAGCATCACAGTTCAAAAGCATCAGTTCTGCGGCATTCAGTCTTCTTTACGGTCCAACTGTCACATGCCTACATGAAACAAAAGCAACAACATCTAACACTGGGCAGGGGGACTAAATAAAACTAAAATACTGCATGGTAATAGCACATGGATTGGAGGATGTGACTAAAATGAAAGTGAGTTGAGATCCTTGCCTTATTTGGGAGGAAGACAAAGATACTAATTATACATTTGAGAAAGATCCTCCCTAGTGTAAGGACATGGGAAGAATGCGAATAAAGAAATGGAAATATATACCAGGCTATATATACTCCCCCAAAAAGATGATGTAGCAATATTAATATTAAACATAATAGACTTTAAAGCAAAAAGCATTACAGAGATAACAAGGATCAAGAGTAAATAAATGATTCTAAAATTTCCTACACCAAGTAACAGAGCTTCAAAATACAAGACAGGATTTTAAGAAGAAATCAATACATCTACCAAAAAGTGAGAGATTTTACTATCTGTCTCTCAGATACTAGTAAATCAAGAAGACAAAAATCAGTTGACTATAGAAATATTGAAGAGTAAATTAAAAGGCTTATCTAATGGATTTTATAAACTGTCACACTTGACAACAGAAAAATGTACATACTTTATAAATACACATTGGACTTTTACAAAAATTCATTATGTAGCAGACCATAACACTGACCTCACCTAGTCTGGGGCCTACAGACCACATTCTGTGATCCATGTGAACTTAAATTGGAAATCAGTAGCAAAAAGACAATCAAGAAAAAAAAATATGTTTGCAAATTAGAAAACATGCATCTAAAGAATTCAAGGGAAAAAATTAAAATTTTCTTCAGTTTTTCAGCTTTTTTTAATTTTGCAAATTTTTTCATAATTAAAATTTTAAAATGCCTAGAAATGAGTGATTTAAAAAAAAAAATAAAGATCCCATATCACATATTATCAGATGCAGCCTGACTAAATGTGTCTCTCTCGAATGCATGTGCTGAAGCCCCAGCCTCCAATGTGATCAGAGATGGGCCTTTGGGAGGTAATCAGGATTTTTAGCTGAGATAGTGATGGTGCACCCCACGTGGGCTTTGTGCCCTGTAAGAAGAGGAGGAGTCCAGAGCTCTTTCTGAACCTCCATCATGTGAGGACACGCCAAGAAAGCTGCTACCTGCAACCAGGAAGGAAACTCTCACCAGGAACCAAATTTTCTGACCTCCAAGACTGTGAGAAATAGATTTCATTTAAGCCACTTATATATGGCATTTCATTATATGAATAAGCTAGACACAGTGTATACAATACTTAAAAGGAAATTTAGAGCCCTAAATATTCAATAATAAGTCATATTTAAATTGGGCTTATCTCAATGATACAAGATTGGTTTAGACAACCTAGTAATGTAATTTACCATGATAACAGATCAAAAGAGAAAACCAAATTGTCTTAATAAATGCAAAAATAGGCAGTCAATGAAATTCAATATCCAATCATGGTTTTCTGTAATGTTTTTCTGGACAAAGATCCATATCATCAAAGCTATGGTTTTTCCAGTAGTCATGTACAGATGTGAGAGTTGGACCATAAAGAAGGCTGAGCATCAGGGAACTTATGCCTTCAAACCGTGGCGCTAGAAAACACTCTTAAGAGTTCCCTGGACTTCAAGGAGTTCAACCCAGTCAATCCTAAAGAAAATCAACCCTGAATATCCATTGGAGGGACTGATGCTGAAGCTGAAGTTTTAATACATTGGCCACTCACTGGAAAAGACCCTGATGCTGGGAAAGATTGCAGGCAAAAGGAGAAGGAGGCAGCAGAGAACGAGAAGGTTAGATAGCTTCGCCGACTCAATGGACATGAATTTTAGCAAACTCCAGGATATAGTGAAGGACAAGGAAGCCTGGCATGCTGCAGGCCATGGAGTCACAAACAGCTGGACACGATATAGTGACTGAACAACTACAAATCATGGGTTTAAAAAATCTCAGCGAAACAGGAGTAGAAGAGAACTTCTTTAATGTGACGAAGAGCGTCTACCACAGCATCTACAGAAACCATCATATTTAATGGAGAAATGCTGAAAGAACTCCTGTTAAGATTAAGCATCCGCTTCTATATAACATCAAACTCGAGGTCCTAACCTACACAATAAGACATAAAAAAGAAATATAAGGGAAGAAAGGTAGGGAGAAAATTGTTATTAGTTGTGGATGGAAATACTGTCTCCATAGAAACCCAAAAATATTGAGAATAAGAGAACTAATGAGGTATATGTATACAAAACCAATACACAAATCTCAGACCCATTTCTGACAAAGCAGCAGCAATTTGTGATAAAACACAAATTTTACAAGTGCCACTTGTAATATCAATAAACACAAACAAAAATATATACATATACTTCAACAACCTATGAGTAAAGGCAAACAAAATGTGTCTATATGTAGCTCATTCTGGATAAAAGACTCAGTATCATAAAGTTGCTGGTTCTCCCCAAAATTGTCTATAGATTCAATTTAGTTCCAGTACAAAAAAAATAATGACCCTTTAACTTTTCCTTGATGTATTTTAGTGAAATTTGGTCATTTTCACCATAAAAGGATTATCATACATTTGCCTTGGGACCTTAGACAAGGCCTGATAAACAAAAAGAATGGGCACAAATGATCCTTAAGCCCTTTCTTGCTCAAGATCCCCGGGGCTCTCAGGAGGAGGGCAGGTAAGGTACATCTGACAGTTCTCCGTGGCTCCTCCTCTGCGCTCCCCACCTGAGGGAGATGCGACGATACACCAGGGTGGGAACGAATCTAAAACTCCTCCCCGAAACCTTGATTTTGAACAGGAGGAAAACGTAAAGCAAATCGTGGCATGTTCAGAACATTATGTAATCCTTGTAAATGGCTTTTAAAAGATTACATAAACATGGAAAATATTCATGACATGGTAAGTGGGGAGAAATTGCACGTGTACTATAATTAACAATTCTAAATGCAAAGACAAGATCGAGGAGGCAAAATTGCCAAGACTGTAAGTTTCACCTGAAGACACGTTTTGGTTGGCCTACATTTAATTTTTGATTCTAATTGTTGGGTAACATTTAAAAGTCCAGAGATTTCACATGGATGTCCAGATTCCTAGTTTCTCTTAGAAATATAAAGATCAGCCAACACTGGGCCAAATTCTCATGTGGCAAACAGAGAGAGGAACTGCCCTGGGTTGCCCCTCAGCGGGGGCATCTCACGCTGTCTTGTCCTGCTCTGCTTGTCTCATATACTCCAAGGAGTAATGGTGCCCAGACTCCAGTGTTGCCTCTGTGGTTTGTTCATGCCATTCGCTTTGCCCCAAATGTGTTTCCATCTCTCTCACCAGGCAAGCTCCGACTGCTCTTAAAGCCTGACTACAAGTGTCTTTTCACGCAGGACATCTTGAACCTCCAGACTGGACCCACTCGTGCGCAGCCTGGCCCCTGGAGGACCCACTGCGACCTCTCCATCTGCGTGTCCCCGGGTCAAGGCCCAGCAGGAATGGCATCTTATTCCTCCTGGAAGCCCTTGCCTGTGACACCGAGCAGAGCCCAGAACTGGAGGGGGGAACGGACAGGAGCTCAGAGGTGAAAACAAAATTGTGTCAGGTGGATAATGGCATTGGGAGAGCTTGTGCTTTCTTCTTAAAAACCTCCTTCAAGGGCTTCCTGGTGGTTGGGAGTCTGCCTGCCAATGCAGGGAGCATGGGTTCGCTCTCTTTCCAGAAAGATTCCACGTGCTGCGGAGCAGCCAAGCCCCTGGGCCAGAACTGCTGGCCCCTCAAAGGTCTGCCCCGCGTCCAGCCTCCCCCACTGTCAGGCCCCTCCTCCAGATGCTGGCCGTGCCCTCTCGGCCCCTGGGAACCTGGAGACAACAGTCCACGGTCCTCCGAGGCCCACGCAGGGTCCCACCAGACACGCGCTCTATGGGGCATTCAAGCCCGCAGGTTCTGAGACGGAGGAGACAGGTGCAGGGCCGGGGCGACTCCCCGCCGCGGGTGACAGGCGTGGGGTGAGTCCCTATCTAGACCAGCACCTGGCCGTCCACGTGGAGTGAGGGCAGCGTGCTGGGCCAGTGGAGCGGCCAGACCATCACGTTCGCTCTCGTCTGTCAGTTTCAGCAGCGGCAGCAGCCGGGGCAGGTCAGAGCCCAGTTTTAGGAGAGGAACAAGAAGTGGGAGGGGGTGCCCAGAACCTGGTCCCTGCACCCCCCTCCACGCCAGGGCTTCCCTGGCACCCTGGAGCCTCTGTGCTCTGCAGCCCTCTTTGAAGGAGCCAGAGGAGTAGACAGCCCCCGCCCCCCAAATGCATCCCCAGGTCCACACTGTCCCCTGGGTCCCTACCCCTGACCCTGATTCCCTGCCCCCAGCCAGTGCCCCCAGCTCTCTGCAGCCCATCCCCATCTGGGAGAGAGATTTGTGCAGGTCCCTACTTACTCCAGCTGCTGCCTGGCCACTAACACGCCAAACACCATAAGATGAACACAGGGGCTTCGAGAGAGACCTTGACATGCATCCCAGAGGCCTGATTACACTGGTGACTCCAGAGAAAACTCCAGCACACCCACTCCGTGGGCGAGGCCTCAAGACCTTGGATGCCAGGCAGCATCAATGTCCAGTCACCCAGCCCTCGAGGTGCGTGAGGCTCCGAGAAAGCAGATCCTCTCGCTCTGCTGCGTAAGCCTAATTTCGTCATGTCTGCTCCAAATGGCATTACTTCCTTCTTTTTAATGGCTGAATAGTGTTCCATTGGACATACGCACTGCACGTCTTTATCCATTCACCTGTTGTGGAACATTTAAGTTGCCACAGTTAGAATTACAATCCATGTCTTGGCTATTGTAAATACAGTGCTGCTGTGGACAGGGTGTGTGCATCTCTTCAAATTAGGGTTCTTGGTTTCTTCCCCCGATATATACACACCCAAGTGTGGAGTTGCTCAGTCATACGGCAGTTGTGTTCTTAGTTTTCTGAGAAACCCCCCTACTCTTTCCCACCGTGGCTGCACCAATTTACACCCCCACCAACAGTGTGAAAGGTTCCCTTTTCTCTACATTCTCACCAATATTTGTTATTTGTGTTCCTTTTGATGATGGCCATTGTGACAGGTGTGAGAACGTGACTTTAATTTCCCTTTCCCTGATGCTTAGCAATGGTGAGCATCTTTGCATATGCTCGGGGGCCATCTGTGTGTCCTCTCTGGAAAACCATCCATTCAATTCTTCTGCCCGTATTTTAATCAGGCTGTTTGTGCTTTTGATGTTGAGTTCTATGAGCTATTTGTATATGTTGACTATTAATCTCTTGTGGAGACCCTAGAATTTTAAAGCAACACGCTGAGCCCATTCCTGGCCCTGTCTGAGTCTGAGTGAACAGGTTCTGGACATGGGAGCTTTCTCTGAGGCTGAGATGCCCACGCTCTGAAGGAATCTAACAGCCCTCGCTCTGACTCAGAAAAGCACGACTTGGGGACCACCTGCCCTTCCTGGAGGCGCCCATGACCTTGAGAGAATTCACCTGCGCGTCGCCCTCGTCCTCCAGCTGGAGGTCCCTGGGGCGGACGTACCCGGTTTTCATTGGTTTGCCAGGCTTGAATGCAGCCGCGCAACGGACAAACCCCAGCTCAGCCAGTTCTAGGAAGAGACAGCCCCAAGCTGCCCAGATGACCGTGTGTTATCTATCTCCTACAGTCACAGTGGGTGCTCTGAAAGCTGGTCTCCACGTCCACCCATCGGCCCAGGAAGTCCTCCTCTTCCCTAGTCTGCCGGCTCCCAGGGCTGTCCTAGCGCCATCCCCAGGTCCACACCTGGGAACAATTTTCCCATCGTCTCTTAAGGAATTTTCTTGAAAAATCAGTAGAGGGCTTAGTTGCGTACTCGGATCCCTGCTTCCAACTGGCATCACCGGCCCATCGGCAATGAGGCCTCCTGGACTCCACGAACCCCCACCAGAACATTTTGACAGGCGTGGCTCACAAATGCTTCTTTCCTGGAAATGGTTTACACTCCTTCTGACTCTGTGTTATTAAAATAGGTACAATCAGAGGCTGGATATCTATTTTAATCAGCCATCTGAGCTACTGTAAGTAAGTTGCATGTTTCAAAGATGAATGACTTTTCACAGAAGTGATGCAAATTTCTTTATCTGGCCATCCAACTCAAAAACGTAGTTTGAACCTTTATTCGTTGGAGGGGTTTTTCAAACACATTTATCCTTATCTTACACTTCCGTTTTATTTTTGAAATAATGCTTGTAATGACAGTCTCCATCTTAGAGCAAATAGCATTTCTCCAGGAGTGCACCAGCCGAGGGGCCCAGGACTTGATCCATGAGCCTTGGAAAAAAACGTGTGTGTTCAGTTGACCAGATCCATGAAGAACCAGAAGTGGACGGAGCTCAGTGCCAGTCTGGCAGAAAGACAGCAAGCAAGAGCCATCCTTGTCTTGCCAGGAGCTTGGCTCTGGGACTCCCAGATGGCCGAGTAATCCTTCTCCTCAAGAAAGATATGATCTAATAGGGAAGATCACTAATGAAAGAAATAAAAGTAAGTAAAAGCATTTGTAGCGAGAGATGCAATTGCTGCTTGTACGCGTGCTCAGCGCGGCAGTGGCATCAGCCGGGCTGGATGGGGCGGGGGAGGGGAGGGGTAGCAGGATGAGCCCGGCCAGGACCTGGCACCCTGTGCTGCAGGGCCTCCACTGGGACAAAGTTCTCTTCCAGCAACAAAATACAAAGAAACTGCAAGGGACCAAAAATTACTGTGTGTAGGAGACTTTGGGGGCAAATTACAGGCAACAAGGTGCAAAAAGAAAAAAGAAGCCCAGCTGTCCCTTCTGAAGAGCCAGGAACCAAACAGGGGGTTGGAAGCAAAAGCAGGGTCTGTGCATGAGCCCCGCACACAGCACCAGCAAAGGCGTGGGCGGCCCGACCTCTGGACACAGCCCTACCCTCACCCCGTATAAGCAACCAGCTCACCCCACTTCAGGGAGAGAGCAAGGGAAACTGCTACATGTCCTCAGTGCCCTTTGCTGTAGCAGGGGCCCCAACAAAGCCTTGCCTGAGTTTCTTGTCTGGCCTCTGATCAATTTTTATTAATTAAGGAGGCCAAGAGCCCCGGTCAGTATCAAGGGGAGGCTCCTCCAAAAGCAGGAACCTCCGACCGTCATCCACCTCTGGAGATGGTGCTCCAGCAGGCGGCGGGGTCCTGGTTTCTTTCATTTTGGTTTTGCCACTGCATTCCCAGGGACTGAAATAGTGCCAGGTGTCTCTTAGAAAAGACGCAGATGAATGAATGAGTTTGCCTCCAAAAAGCAAAGAAGAAGGGAGAGAATCCCCTGCCACAGAGGGCACCAGACGTGCAGAGACAAAGAGCAGGCAGAGGATGGGGATGAGGGGCCAGGTCACCCGTGGAGGGGCCGAGGGCCTCAGAAGGGACTGGGAGGTGGGGCTCTGAGCTCTCAGCCGGGCACCAGACAGAGCGCCCTCATTGTCCTCCGTGAAGCCAGTGGTTTCTCCCTGTGTTTACCTGTGGAATAGTCTTCAATAAAATCTTCCCAAGAACTACAAGCAACAAGAGAAAAAATAGTTAAACTGGACATCACCAACATGAAAGGTGAAAGTGAAAGTCGCTGAAGTCATGTCTGACTCTTTGTGACCCCATGGACTAGTCTGCCAGGCTCCTCTGTCCATGGAATTCTCCAGGCCAGAATGCAGGAGTGGGTTGCTGTTCCCTTCTCCAGGGGGTCTTCCCGGCACAGGGATTGAACCCAGGTCTCCTACATTGCAGCTGGATTATTTACCATGTGAACCACCAGGGAAGCCCGACAATACAGGAGTGGGTAGCCTTTCCCTTCTCCAGCATATGTCCCCAACCCAGGGATCAAACCCAGGTCCCCTACACTGCATCCGGATTCACCAGCTGAGCCACCAGGGAAGCACCAAGATGAAATGAAGCATTCATCAAAATGAGAGCAGTGACAGACTTTATTTTCTTGGGCTCCAAAATCACTGCAGGTGGTGACTGCAGCCATGAAATTAAGACTCAAGCTCCTTGCAAGGAAAGCTATGACCAACTTAGACAGCATATTAAAAAGTAAAGGCATCATTTTGCCAACAAAGGTCTGTATAGTAAAAGATATGCTTTTTTCAGTAGTCATGTACAGATGTGAGATTTGGACCATAAAGAAGGCTGAACACCAAAGAATTAATGCTTTTGAACTCTGGTGTTGGAGAAGACTCTTGAGAGTCTCTGCGACCGCAAGGAGATAAAACCAGTCAATCCTAAAGGAAATCAATCCTGAATATTCATTGGAAGGACTGATGCTGAAACCGAAGTACCAATCCTTTGCTCACCTGGTGTGAAGAGCCAACTCATTGGAAAAACCCTGATGCTGGGAAAGATGGAAGACAAAAAGAGAAGGGGGCATGATGGCAGAGGGTGAGAGGTTGGACAGTTATATTGACTTAATGAACATGAATCTGAGCAAACTCCAGAAGATAGTGATGGACGTCGGAGCCTGGCGTGCTGCAGTCCATGCAGTCGCAAAGAGCTGGACACAAGTTAGCAACTGAACAACAACAACATCATCAAAATGAAGATGTTTGTCCTTCGAGAAAATGAAAAGAACCCACCGGGTTGGGGGAATGAAAGTTGCTCCGTCATGTCCAACTCTTTGTGACCCATGGACTATACAGTCTGTGGAATTCTGCAGGCCAGAATGCTGGAGTGGGAAGCCCTTCCCTCCTCCCAGCGAGCTCTCCGACCCAGGGATTGAACCCAGGTATCCCGCATTGCAGGCAGATTCTTTACCAGCTGAGATATTTGCAAATCGTATCTCTGATAAGGGACTCCTCTCTGGAGTATATAAAGACTTCTTCAACCGTGAACTTCCAGATGTTCAAGCTGGTTTTAGAAAAGGCAGAGGAACCAGAGATCAAATTGCCAACATCCGCTGGATCATTGAAAAAGCAAGAGAGTTCCAGAAAAACATCTATTTCTGCTTTATTGACTATGCCAAAGCCTTTGACTGTGTGGATCACAATAAACTGTAGAAAATTCTGAAAGAGATGGGAATAACAGACCACCTGACCTGCCTCTTGAGAAATCTGTATGCAGGTCAGGAAGCAACAGTTAGAACTGGACATGGAACAACAGACTGGTTCCAAATAGGAAAAGGAGTACGTCAAGGCTGTATATTGTCACCCTGCTTATTTAACTTCTATGCAGAGTACATCATGAGAAATGCTGGACTGGAAGAAACACAAGCTGGAATCAAGATTGCTGGGAGAAATATCAATAACCTCAGATATGCAGATGACACCACCACCCTTATGGCAGAAAGTGAAGAGGAACTAAAGAGTCTGTTGAAATTGAAAAAGCAAGAGAGTTCCAGAAAAACATCTATTTCTGCTTGATTGACTATGCCAAAGCCTTTGACTGTGTGGATCAAAATAAACTGTGGAAAATTCTGAAAGAGATGGGAATACCAGACCACCTGACCTGCCTCTTAAGAAACCTATATGCAGGTCAGGAAGCAACAGTTAGAATTGGACATGGAACAACAGACTGGTTCCAAATAGGAAAAGGAGTACTTCAAGGCTGTATGTTGTCACCCTGCTTATTTAACTTCTATGCAGAGTACATCATGAGAAACGCTGGGCTGGAAGAAGCACAAGCTGGAATCAAGATTGCCGGGAGAAATATCAATAACCTCAGATATGCAGATGACACCACCTTTATGGCAGAAAGTGAAGAGGAACTAAAAAGCCTCTTGATGAAAGTGAGAGTGAAAAAGTTTCCTTAAAGCTCAATATTCAGAAAATGAAGATCACGGCATCTGGTCCCATCACTTCATGGGAAATAGATCTGGAAACAGTGGAAACAGTGTCACATTTTATTTTGGGGGCTCCAAAATCACTGCAGATGGTGACTGCAGCCATGAAATTAAAAGACGCTTACTCCATGGAAGGAAAGTTATGACCAACCTAGATAGCATATTCAAACGCAGAGACATTACTCTGCCAACTGAGGTCCCTCTAGTCAAGGCTATGGTTTTTCCAGTGGTCATGTATGAATGTGAGAGTTGGACTGTGAAGAAGGCTGAGTGCCAAAGAATTGATGCTTTTGAACTGTGGTGTTGGAGAAGACTCTTGAGAGTCCCTTGGACTGCAAGGAGATCCAACCAGTCCATTCTAATGGAGATCAGCCCTGAGTGTTCTTTGAAAGGAATGATGCTAAAGCTGAAGCTCCAGTACTTTGGCCACCTCATGTGAAGAGTTGACTCATTGGAAAAGACTGTGTTGCTGGGAGGGATTGGGGGCAGGAGGAAAAGGGGATGACATAAGATGAGATGGCTGGATGGCATCACTGACTCAATGGACGTGAGTTTTAGGACCTCTGGGAGTTGGTGATGGACAGGGAGCCCTGTCGTGCTGCAATTCATGGAGTTGCAAAGAGTCGGACCTGACTGAGTGACTGAACTGAATATATATATATGTATATATATATATATATATATATAATTTAGCATAAATACATTAATCCCATCTTCATTTTTTTCCATATCCAAAGAGAACCACTGTACTTGGTACATCACTCAAAAGAGGCAGCCCTTCTCACCTGGGGCATCAATCAGATGTGATGGAAAGTGCTAAGACCTCAGCAACCTCAGCAAGTATTTACTGTCTATCCAGATCTTATGCAGACCTTGGCCTCTTTAGGACAAACAGGAACTCTCTTCCTCCTAACAGACTACTGAAAGTATAGGAGGATTCTTCAACATTTCTACACCCTTTTCTCAGAAAAGCTCCAACCCCAAAGGGGATTTTCTGTTCTTCTGTCATTATATCAAAAATTAACAATATTATTTTAGGTAATACCACCTGGGAGTTAGGACCAACCTGGCAGCTTACAGAGATCAATCAGTTTCTCAGTTTTATTTTTTCTTTTACACCATGCAAAGGTAATTTAGTGAGCTTCTAATTGCAATCTATTTAATTATAATGCATGCAGATGTAAAATCAAGTGCTAACACAGATTGCAATTAGATCATCATGTCAAAAAACCATTGTGTGTCCACGATGGTGGAATTAGAGGATGGAGGAACCCTCAGAGATCATTTAGCTTGTCCTATTGCAGAGCCTTCACACAGTGTTTGCACTATGCTTTGTGTACATTTCCTGTGATTTTTACATCACAACAAGGGAGAAGGGATTGACACAAATATTTATTCTTTAGCCAGAAGCCACCAGACCTGATCTGGGAAGATAACAAAGATGGTTTCACTTCATCTGCCCAGGAGCCCTAGGAGGGAGGTACACACTTTACTCTTACATGTAGATCAGCTGTCAATGCTCAGAGAAATGAGTTTTTCCAAGGGGTCACAGCTCACATGTGGTATAGGGATGAGCTGGTTGGATGGCACTCTCGCCACCCTAGAACATCAGCTGCTCTTTTTTTTTATGGGGGGAGAACACAAGATCCAAAAAGTGACTTGGTCAAGGCTCAGAGACAGGATGTGAGATGTGGAAGAGGTATTGGAGGTTATGGAGATCAACTTGCTTATTTTCTGAGTGATACAATCACGGTTTGGAGAAGATGGGTTGAACTTAAGGCCCATTGGTTAAAACTATGAAGCCTGTATCCCTTTCCTCCTCCTTCCTACCCTCTCCCTAGGAAACAATCTCTTCCCTTGTTCCCTTTCCCTCTTCACTTCTCTTCCCCTCCCTCTCTCTCTTCCCCTCCCTCCCTCTCTTCCCCTCCCTCTCTCTCTTCCCCTCTCTCTCTCTTCCCCTCCCTCACTTACCCTCCCTCTCTCAGTTCCCCTCCCTCCCTCACTT
>SJXQ01008782.1:280379-307107 GCA_006408695.1 Aepyceros melampus
CTTCCCCCTCCCTCTCTCTCTTCTCCCCTGCTCTCTCTTCCCCCCTTCCCCTTTTCCCCTCCATCTCTCTCTTCCCTCCCTCTCTCTTCCCCTCCTTCTCTCTCTCTCTTCCCTTCCTTCCCTGTCTCTTCCCCTCCCTCTCCCACTTCTCTCCTTTCCCCTATCTTTTTCCTTTCCTCCCTGTCCTTTTCTAACCCCGCCAAGGCTCCAGTGTTCCAGCTCAAACAGCCTCCCCGCTGCTCTCCTGGATAGCCCCTGTGTTAGAAGTCCCCTCTGCGTGATTAGTTATGCTGGCCTGACTGGTACCTCTAAGGAAGTCAGGGTGGTGAGTGATGGAGAGCTGGCTTTCTCTCTCTGGAAGAACTCTTTTGCTCTTCTGGTGTCTAGGAACTTGTTTCCACAATCTCTCCCCTAGGTACAGAGCTGGAATGACTCTATAAACTGTAGATCCATCCTTTCTAAGGAGGAACCTCAGGCGCCTGAGCAGAGTTACAAGATGTTTTGCAAAACTGAATGTAATTCCAGTCCTGTGTGAGTAGAAGTTTGTTTGTGAATAATACTTTGTTTGCTGGTGGTCCTCAAACTAGCTCACATGTGAATCTAGAGGGCCTGGAAATAGTCAAGATACCTTGGCCCTGATCACAGAGATTCTGACTCAGGAGGTCTGGGTTCGGGCTGAGAATCCCATTTCTCCTGGTCTCTGGGTGATGCTCAGGCAGTAAGACCAGATGCTGGCCACTTCCCAGCAGCCCTGCTGCATTCATGCACTTCCCTAAAGCCAGTCGGGCCTCTGTTGCCAGCGGGCTCAGGACACAACAAACCTGAATATTTGAACATGGCTGTGCTTTTTTAAAAAGCGTTTTTAGTTTTCAGCAAAGTGTAATTTATGAAGAAAGTACTAAGGAGGTCTCCCAGTTTGTCCATCTGTTGCCAATTTATTTTCTTTTCCCTTGTAAACAATTGTAGGTTCCACAATTTGTTATGTATAAATCTGGTTTTATGATGAGTGAAATCCCGTCTTCTGAAATATGACGATTGCACAACAGCGTAACACTTGGACAATAACATCATTGTTCTACCCAGTGGATGCTACTGGTTTTTATCCCACTTTGAGTGTCTACAGCATTTCTGTTCTTTCTTGTAGACCCCCATGTCTGCATACCAGGTTCGTCTGTAAACTCGGCCTCTTACTGATGGCCCCAGTCTCTCTGACCTTCCTTTTCCTTAGAGTAAGGAAGACAAAAAGTCACAGGCAGGACTCTATTTACTTACATGGACGGGTTCCCCTTTTCAGTGGCCGTTCACTGATGAGAAGGTGTGAGATAATCTTGGCAGCAAAACTAAGAAACATACCGTGAAAGAATGACTAATTGATCAAAAGAATCAAAGGCTGAAGTGAGGAAATCACCTTTTAAACTGCAGCTTCTCCTTGCTTTAATTTGCAGGAGCACCACCAAACATTTACAGCATAAAAACCGTGGAGGGGCAGGAGGCGGTATGTTGTTTTCCCTACACCTCCAGAGATAATTGTCTGTGCTGACTTGTGATTTATTGCTTTCACTGAAAGCTTAGAGAGGAGGAAGGTATTCAGGAGAACAGAAAAAGAATGTGAAGCACGTACCTTTTGAACACTGGAATAGAATGAAACAGCATAAAAAGGACTCTTGACAGCTCTCATGATTAAATTCGATAAACAATTTGGTAAATCTTAGGATATTTACTTGTGGAATTTACCATAAAAGAGCGCACTTCTTTGAGGACTGAAAAGATCTGATTTTCCTGAAGAAAATGACATGGTTCTTTGAACTGGGGAAGTGAGAAACCTGTAGAAACTTGGGTTGGGCTGTGACTCCCTCACCAGCTGTCTTGCACCCAGGCCCACCCAGAGGCTTTCTCTGCTTGCTTGAATTACATCACTCCATTTCTAGTTGTGCTTTTCTCACCCCAAAAGGAAAAACTTGGAAAATGAGTGCTTCATGCTTCTTCTTTTATAGTCTGCTATTTTGGGAGGTATTCGAGGCTGTCTTTGAAACTTATTTTATTCAAATTGTTTTTTCATGCAAATGTTTGCTCTCCACCTAATTTTGGTTACTTTTTTGCAATGCCCTTTCCCAGAAGAAAACCAAAAATAAGGGCTGGTGTCACCGTGTAAAAGCTTGTTGCTCAAATGCCCTAATAGTCCTTAATACAATTCTCTCATATCAGAGAACTATAGCTGCTACTCCTGTTGAAAAGTACTCTGCTTCTGACAGATTCTTCCCTTATTGCCTTGATCCTAAGCCCTGCAATTATGGTTAAGTGTCCGAACTTTATGATACCTGAACATGAATGGTTCTTAAACAACTAGGTATTCTTTTGGCAGTTCTTTATTTTGTCTTCTTCTTTCTTATGATAGTTATATAAAAATATTTTCAAATTTTAATGGCTATGACAAAATCCATTCCTCAAAGCTGAATAATTAATTTTTTTTTCTTATGTACATGATGCTTTTCCAGTTGTTCTTCTATTTAATCAGAAGACATTCCCAAGAGTGAGATTATTTGCTTCAAGGGTGTCATTTTTTTTTAGCTCTTGAAAGAGTTTGTCAGATATATTCCAACATGAAACTTCAGTTTCACCATGATTGTGCTGGAATTTGGTGTTATTATTTAAGTTTTCTTGGTGACCTTAGTAGGAAGAAATGGTGCCTATTATTTTTGCATTTTCATATCTTTCATAGCCAGATGGTGATACATTTTGTAAAACATTTACGTGCCATTTGTATCTACAATGAAAAAATGACACTATATATTGGTAAATACTGGTTAAGTGAATATTAGTTTAATTTACTGAGTTTACGGAAATATTCTAGACTTGGGCAGAATAGGTAGAGGGAGAGAGGAAGAAAAAGAAGGGGCCTGGGGAAGAAGGGAGAGCTCGTGTTCTAACAATAGTCATTGGCAGTGCTTGACCTTGCTCAAATATGGGCCCATCTTATAAAACCTGTCCTGATTTAAAATTAGACTACCATGAGGGACAGTCCAAATACACCAGCTTCAGGAACCGAAACCTTCTGTTTAACTATTCTTTGCTTCTTTGTTATGAATGTGTTTAGTGATACCATATGTTCCTCTCCCTTTGAGATGGGCATTTTGCCATGTGTATAATGCTTTGCGACTATTAATTACTCTGTATGAAATAAGTTATTATTACCGTCCTTCTCTTCTGTGATGATTTCTGTTCTCCAGGAGAGGTGGGTTTTCATCTTGTTTGTTTTCAAACAGGCTGCTTTTTATTTTGAGACTTAGGTGCGGTGGCAGGACACGCAGTCATGGTGAGCTTTCGAGATAACTCAGCTTTCTGGGGTCTGAATAGCTTGGAGGAGATATTCGTCACTGGTGACACTCTTGGAAGACTTGAACCTGCTGCATGGCCTCTGCTCTGCTTGGGGACATTGAGTATCTCGTGTGTGCTTTCTTTCTTATGGCCACTGCCAGTGAGGATTTGCAGAGTTAGAGATGAACAGCTTAGTTCTCTGCCTCTTGGTCTTTAAGCGCAGGTTCATCTCTATTTTTCTAGGGTCTGATACTGATGGATGATCTTAAGCTATTTCCCAGAGACAGATGGGAAACAAATTAGGAAAGTATCCTTTTTTTGCTGTGTGATTGTTTGTATGTGTGGATGACTGTGTATATCCATATGACAAACACAAACACACATAAGCACTCACGCAGGCGTCTAAAACTGGAATCCGGGTATTGCAAGGGAGCTCAGAGATCATCTTTTCTTCAGGAAACAGTTTAAGAGGGTTAGGTGACTTCACACAGCCTGGTGGTAGCAGAGACAGCTCTGAAATAGAATTCTCAATTCCTAAATCACCCGTTCTTCTTCTTTCTTATGTATGCTGTGTCACCTCCATCTGCCTCCAAAGGATACTCCTTTCCTGATAATTCTGTATGAGAAGTATAGGGAAAAAGTAACAACCGTATATGGTCAGTCACTTAAAAATTATCACAGATTCTCTGAAATTAGCAATTAAATTTGCAGAGGGACTGGGAGAAATTCTTTTATGTCGGAAGATCCTCCTAGGGATCTTCAATTAATTATTTCTACCACTACCTCTAGGTGGCACTGTTTCCTCGTTAACACTTGTGAGCAAGTTCACACCATACTTTCCTTATACTACCTGGTAGCACGGAGAAGAAGGCAATGGCACCCCACTCCAGTACTCTTGCCTGGAAAATCCCATGGACAGAGGAGCCTGGTGGGCTACAGTCCATGGGGTCACTAAGAGTCGGAGACGACTGAGCGACTTCACTTTCACTTTCATGCACTGGAGAAGGAAATGGCAACCCACTCCAGTGTTCTTGCCTGGAGAATCCCAGGGACAGCAGAGCCTGGTGGGCTACCGTCCAAGGGGTCGCACTGAAGTTGACTTAGCAGCAGCAGCAGCAACACGATGGTGGGAAAGATTGAAGGCAAGAAAAGGGGAGGACAGAGGATGAGATGGTTGGATGGTATCACTGACTAGATGGACACGAGTTTGAGCAAGCTCCAGGAATTGGAGATGGACAGGGAAGTCTGGCGTGCTGCAGTCCATGTGGTCGCAAAGAGTCCCACCCGGCGGAGCGACTGAACTGAACCGAGAATGGTGGAGGTGAGACTGAAGATTGTACTTAAATCTTCAATGAAAGGTAGAGGAATGACTAAAACTGTCTGCAGCCCGCAGACTCAGTCTACTCTGGTTTTCTTTCCGTTGCTGCAACCGGACAAGGGGCTCTAGAACCTGGGAGGTGCTAAATTAGAGAAACTGAGGTGGTAGAACGTGTCCGTCTTGGGAGTGCGTGGGGAGACATGCTTAAGTTGAAGGGATCCAGAGAAATCACGTTTGAAGTGTGGGACATATGGGAATTAAAAGGCAGTATACCAAATTCATTTCAAGCCCTAAACACAAAAGAGTTAAAGAAAGGGCAAGAAGAAGATAGGAGGCTACATGGAAGCTTCTTGCAAGAAAGACAAGAAATGGCTGGCACCCAATAAATGTGGCTGTGAAGATGGAGAAGAAGGGAGTGTCTTGGGGATGGAAAAGAAAGCTGAGATTTGGGGAGAATCTGGTTATGCAGAGGAGATGGATGCGAAGAACCAACCCGGGCTTTTAGTTTTGAGTCTTTGTGTAAATTGAGAGGAGGTGGAGAGTAAGGAGAGACAAATGTCCCTTGGCAGTGGGAGATTTTTTGGGGAAAAATCTCTTTGGAAGAGTTGTTAACACTGCATCCTGGAATCAGGAGAACTTAGGGGACCTGGTCCAGGAGAAAGTACTAACTACTGGTGTGACTTTTAGTAAGACAGAAAGGAGAGTGGTGGATAAGGATAAATGGTTCTTCAGTTTTATCCCTGCACAGTTAAAGCCTACCCTCTACTTGCCAACATTACCTACAAAGTGATGCGCAGTCACTTCTTGACATGTGTTTACACATAACACAGAAAGAAAACACTGTATGAGTTAAGCTCCTTATTGCTCTTTTCCCATCAGGAAATGATTCTTCCTACCAGAAGGGAATTTCAGTGAACATCCTTCACTGGGGGAGGCTCGCCTGTCTATGCTCACAGCAAGGGCTCAGCGGCGAGAGGCAGGGAGCTACAGCACCCCCAGCAAGGCCGGCCCCTGGCGCAGTGGTGAGCAAACAAAGCCTCCAGCAGGAGTCAGTGAGCCTGCTGTATGTGGAGCAAATATAAGCAAAGACCAAGGTTTAGTTACAAAGCTTTTGAAACAATAAGGAGTTTCCCTGGAGAAATGGAACTTTTCAGAGAGTATGGCACAGAACTTTTCCTTAGGTGAAGGGCAGGCCTGGCAATAGTTCCACAGGGAGGAGGGGCCGAGCACTGTACCTGGAATTACAACTGAATTCTTTCATGCATATATATTATGGAGAGTTTCAATCCTCTGTAAAAATAGACTGGTATACTCTTAATTTCAACAAAATCAGCTCATGGCCAATTTTGTTTCAATTGTCCTCTTTGTTCTTATATTGTTATTATTTTACATTGTATCTGTTTGATTTTGGCCGTGCTGGGTTTTCCTTGCTGCACAGGTCTTTCTCTGGTTGTGGCGAGCAGGAGCTGCTCTCTAGCTGACGATGTGCGGGCTTCTTATTGTGGTGGCTTCTCTCGTTGCAGAGCAGGGGCTCTAGGCTGTGCAGGTTCAGTAGCTGTGGCCTGTGGGTTGGTAGTTGCGGCTCCCTGGCTCTAGAAGCACAGGCTCAGTAATTGTGGTCCATGGGCTTAGTTGCTCCTCAGCATGTAGGATCTTCCCAGATCAGAGATAAACACAAATCTCTTCTTTACCACTGAGCCACCAGGGAAGCCCCCTTGTATTATTTTTGAAGCATAACCCAGATAGTGCATTAATTTATCTTTAAACATTTTAATATACATGTATCAAATATATAATCAATATTCAAACTTCTGTCTCATAATTGCCTTTTTTTTTGTTTAAGCCAGAATCTAAATAAGGTGTACCATTGTGATTGACATATGTATCTATCAATCCTTTAAAATTTACAGGAACACTTTACTCTCTTCATTTGTTTATTCCTTGCAACCAATTTGTGGGAGACAAATATATTCTTAAATATAAGTTGTTCAAATGTAAGAATCTTGGTGGCAGAGCCTGGCTACACATTCACGAATCCTGCTTCCTTTTCCTTCTAAGCACACAGCTAAACTAGTTTTCCTGCCCTTTTCCTGCAGTTAAATGTGACCAGATGACTTGAGTTTGGGTCAAGGGAACGTGGGTGTAAGGGTAGGTGCCACTACCTCTCAGCTCATAAAGACGTCCCATTGCCCTCTCCATGTTCTCTTCCCTAGTAAAGTGGAAGCCACACATTAGCGATGCTGGAGCCACAAGCTGCAAAGAGCCTGCCTCCCTGAATCAGCACTTGAAGGACAATTCTTGGCTGTCTGGGAGTAACTTCTATATTGTTATTGAGATTTTGGGTTTGTTTGTAATATCAGCTAGCATTTCCTTAACACAAAAATTTTTTTTAAAGGAATCTCATTCTAGAATAGTGATTCTCAACCCTGGCTGCATATTACAAACACCATGAAAACTCAAAAAAGACTGATCTTGATTCAGGATAATTCAATCTGAATCATTGGGAGGGGTTCAGTTCAGTTCAGTTCATTTCAGTTGCTCAGTCATGTCCGACTCTTTGCGACCCCATGAATCACAGCACGTCAGGCCTCCCTGTCCATCACCAACTCNAACACCATGAAAACTCAAAAAAGACTGATCTTGATTCAGGATAATTCAATCTGAATCATTGGGAGGGGTTCAGTTCAGTTCAGTTCATTTCAGTTGCTCAGTCATGTCCGACTCTTTGCGACCCCATGAATCACAGCACGTCAGGCCTCCCTGTCCATCACCAACTCCCAGAGTTCACTCAGACTCAAGTCCATCAAGTCTGTGATGCCATCCAGCCATCTCATCCTCTGTCGTCCCCTTCTCCTCCTGCCCCCAATCCCTCCCAGCATCAGAGTCTTTTCCAATGAGTTAACTCTTCACATGAGGTGGCCAAAGTACTGGAGTTTCAGCTTCAGCATCATTCCTTCCAAAGAAATCCCAGGGCTGATCTCCTTCAGAATGGACTGGTTGGATGTGAGGGGTACAGGGGATTTAAACAGAGCACAGCATGTAATGCTAGTGTTATGGGCTTGAGAACTACTGTTACCAGTTGTGGGGTCAGTAATTCTTAGGGACTCCTTTTCTCATCTTCCTAAAATACTGAGCTGAAAAGTACCTCTAGACAGCTTCTGGCAAATTAGGTTTGAAGAGGAAGAACATATAGAAGACAGACCCACAGCATCATTAAAGGCACAAATAAACATATGAAATGTTAGACTTGGGGGATGCAAGCCCCAATCTAGTCCAGTGATTTCCAAAGTATGGTCCATGGACCAGTTGATGTCCACAGGACCCTTCAAGTAGTCTTCAAGATCAAAACTATTTTCACTAGAATACTACACATGATTTGCCTTTTTCATCATGCTGACATTTATGTCAAGGGCACAAAGGTAATGGTGGGCGAAACGGTTGATACCTTAGCATGGGTCAAGGCAGTGACACTAAACTACTCTTCACCACTGCAAACTCACAGTTAAAAAATGTTTTTTTTTTTTTTAAAAGCCAGTTTTGCTTAAGAATGTTCTTGATAAAACAGAAATTAATTTTATTAAATATTGACCCCCAAGTACATAACTTTGTACTCTTCAGTATGAAAAGCAAGAAGCATGCATAAAGCATTTCTGCTGCATATGGAAGTATGATTTCTGCCTTTCAGAAAAGCTCTTGGGTGATTGTTTGAGTTGCAAGCCTAACTAGTCTCTTTTTCATGGTGTACTATTTTTATTCAGAAGAACAGACTATGCTTGTTCGGACCTGGGCAGATGGTGGGCATTTTCTTGAAGTAAAAAACCTGCTATCTCAAGAAAAAACATCTGAAAGTATTTGTTGGTGATGGAAATTTTAGCTTTTAAGCAAAAAATTAGAAATTTGAAAAACATATATCTGCTACATATTTAATACCTTCCCAGTACTTAAATATTTTCCTATGAGATAGGTGGTAATTTTAATGACTATGCCTTTTAAATGTTATACAAAGAAATGTGTCTGTATTTGTAGGATCTGAAACAAGGCACTAAACCACATGACCAATGCAGGCTTTCAGAAAATCATATATCAGTAAAGATAAGATTGAAAGTACAAGATGGACCCATGGATGTAACAGAATATAAGAAGTTTTTGATATGCCTTCCATTTGCAACTGATTTTTAAGAAACTGTAACCCATGAAGTTCAGTATTGAATCATGGATGACTGATGACAGTTATCTGGAAAGGCTATTAAAATACCCCTCCTTTTTCCTTACTAATATTTGTGTCAGGCTGGATCTACTTCACATATTGGGTTGGCCTAAAAGCTTGTTCAAGTTTTTCTGAACAACTTACAGAAAAACTTGCACGAACTTTCAGCAACCTAATACTTCAACCTAAACCACATATCATAATAGACTGAATGCAGAATCATATTTGAGAATCTAGTTATCTCTTCTCAAGCCAGATATTGAACGGATTTATAAAATTATAAAACAGTCCTACTCTTCTCATTTTTTTTGTTTGTTTTGGAAAATAGTTATTTTTCAAAAAATTTGTTTTGGAGGTTAACATGTAATGGATTTACTATTATTAATTTAAAACACTTTTTAATTTTAATTCCTAATATGTTAAATATTGATGGATGTGGTCTACCTAAATGAAAGATTTTGGGAACCTGCAACAATCCTTTTAAGTAAAAAGGGATCGTGAGCCTAAAAAGGTCTGAGGACGACTGCTCTAGCCCATGACCTTATTGTTCTAATGGGGAAACAGAAGCAAGAACTAGATAAAAGATGGTGCATTAAACATTACTAGAATAAGTTGTCAAAATATAGCTGGCAAAGAATGCGCCTGCAATGGAGACCTAGGTTCAATCCCTGGGTTGGGAAGATCCCCTGGAGAAGGGACCGGCTACCCACTCCAGTATTCTGGCCTGGAGAATTCCATGGACTGTATATATATATATATATATATATATATATATATATAGTCGAAAAGAATCGGACAGAACTGAGCAACTTTCACTTTCACTCCTTTTGCAGAAGAAGCTGCTTTCAGATAGAAAGCACACACACAAACAATTCTTTGGTAGAAGTGTTTTGGTTGAGTATTTTTATGACTTGGCAGTCCAGTTGTCATCACTGGAGATCCTAAGCTTGAATAATGTATGACATGGTGCAACTCACCAGAAACAGATAATTTACTTTATTATTCTAAATTTTAAAACCTTCAGTGTGCATCTCAGTCCCTTGTCTTTTTGGAAAACTACAAAAGAAAATAGTACTAACAAAGAAGGAGAGCAGCCATAGAGAATGGCTTACTGGTGGTGATTAGAGCTGGTTAGAGGCTGCCGTGGGGCCAGAAGTCTGAGGCTGCAGTTGTCAGCTTAGGTGACTGTAAACGAGTCCATCAGCAGCCGTGTACTGTTGAGACACATGTGACTGAGGAACACAGGGTGCTTTAAAACACGGTTCCTGCAGGCCATGTTCCTATCAGAGACACAGGAAGGCTCAGAGGATCAAAAATGTCCAAGGGCCAGGGGTAGTGAACTTGAAGTCACGTAGAATTGTCAGGGACTACTGAGGGCTTCCCTGCTGGCTCAGATGGTAGAGTCTGTCTGCAATGCAGGAGACCCGCGTTCGATCCCTGGGTCAGGAAGATCTCCTGGAGAAGGGAATGGCAAAATACTCCAGTGTACTTGTCTGGAGAATTCCATGGACAGAGGAGCCTGACAGGCTACAGCCCATGGGTTTGCAAAGAGTCGGACATGACTGAATGACTTTCACATCACTGAGGGATAGAAACAGCAGGGTTCTGGGTCTGAGGAGGTAGCGAGAAGAGAATGATTCAGACCCGGCGTCATGAGTAGCTTTAAATGCCAGAGATCAAGCTCTCAGAGCATAGATCTGGGTGAGGGTAACCCTATGTCTTAGAGGCCCCCAAGTTAGCCTGCTGTAACCATGGAGGGCCCCACAGGCAGGACCCCAGTCTGCAGGGCCCAGGGGACTTCAACTCACTCAGCCCAGGCTGTTCTCTCGTTGGCCACTTTCTGGGCTCAGGAAGGAGACTGAGTTCAAGGCTCCCGGACTTCACTGCACGAATAAGCCCATCCTGTTTCCAGTCTGTCTGTCCTCCTGTGGGTGGGCCAGCCACCAGTGTGTGACCCTAAGTCTGAGGGGAGCTGGGAGTCATCTATCTGAAGGGCAGGTGGATGGAGCTTGGACGTGTGGTCTGTGGTGTCCATGCTCAAACATGTGAGGCTCCTTGAGGTGCCACTGGAGGCTGGAGTCCTGGGTGGCTATCCTCATATGACATTATTCTGCTGAGTTTAAGTCGGACCTTCTCTAGTTCATCACCGCATTGTTGTCAGGGTCTGTTGACAGACAGAACCTATTTTTTAACAGTAGGGCTCCATTTGTACTCTTATCTGAGAACCCATAAATGTTAGGGGCCATTTTTCTTCAAAACTGTGTTTGCAGACATGCTGGTGGGCCTTTAGTACTGGCATGTTCCTGGTGAGCCATGGTCTCTATCTTTGATCATTTCTTATCCAAAAACTTCAACACACATTATGAGTTCTTAGCAAAATAAACATGTTTGTGTCTAGGCATTATATCAGAGAATTGTCCAAGTCATTAAAGTTATCATGGGTTCACTAAGCCTCTGCCTGAGTGGCAGTCAGCTGGGTCAGTGCCCGTGTTCTGAGCTGGCAGACACATGGTGTTCATCCTTGGGGGAATATCCAGAGTGTGTGTTTGTGTTGTTGCTGAAATCCTCCCACACGTCAGTCCGGAGAGATAGCTGCCCCAGGGCAGGGTCACCATGGTATCTGCAGCTGGTGGGGAAGCTCAGTCTGCTAATTCAGAGACTATCGGACCCAGAGGAGTGATGCCCAGAACCAGAGCTCCTCAATCATGACACTGTCTGGGTGCACGCCATACATTGGAGAAATGCCTGTTGACTCACCATCCTCACGGCAGATGGCTCAATTAACAAGCCGAACTGTGGCTACTGTGGGGAGTTAAAGATAGGACGTTTGAAATCTTTGCAAGTCAGTCACAAATATAGTTGCCACTGTGGAGAGCTCCCTCCATGCCACGAAGCACTTCATTGTCAATGTTGACTTGTTTTAATTTAAATTTGCATAACACGACTCCGATCCCTCACTGATCTAAGCTTTAAGCTATTAATTCATTAATATTGATAGCCTTATATGGTAAGCACAATGTTAATTTCATTGTACAGTTGATGAAACTGAGGCATACAGCCGTTAGGTAAAGGACCCAAGGTTGTAAACTAGTATGTGGAGGATTGGGGGCGTGCCCTGGGGCAGCCTGCCTCTGGGTTCAGATCTATTAATTGTATATTTGACTCAGTGCAGGCACACACTGTTATCATCCTATGTCACGGAGAACATGAAGCTGAGCTCTCCAGTTTCTCCAGCTTCCCTGGAGAGGTTGCAGAGCTGGTGAGAGGTGCTGGGGCTTGAGCCCTGTCTACTAAATCGGCTGGACTCTGGAGCCCCCACACCCCTTTTCTGAGCATTCTGGATCTGTGGATCCAGGAGTTTGTCACATACTGAACAACCGACCATTGTCGATGTCAAGCCAATGTGTCATTTCCATTCTCCCTAACTAGTGTGGGATAAAGGTCTGCAGATGGTCTGGAACAGGCCCTGTGATGGCTTTGCAGAACACTGGAGATCTGCAGGGAGGAGGAGGCACATGCAGGGAATCGCTGGCCCTTGCTGTTCTCAGGACTTTGGAGCCCTTGGTGGCTGAGTGCTCAGTGGCGCTGTGGTAAAGAACCTGCCTGACAATGCAGGAAACGTGGGTTCAGTCCCTGGGTTGGGAAGATTCCCCGGCAGAAGGACACGACCAGCCACCCCAGTATTCTTGCCTGGGAAATCCCAGGGACAGAGGAGCCTGGCGGGCTCCAGTCGGCCGTGACTGAGCACACGCACACACAGTGGAAGGGCCCTGCTTTTGGAGGCTGGCAGACGCGGGTTTGCGTTCCACCTCCCTTGGTTACTTGGCCTGCTTGGAGTCTCACTGTTTCCTCCTCAAGTGGTGGGGATGGTGAAACTGGCTGCGGGGGTGCAGGGGAGGGCAGGGCAGAGAACAGGCAGCCCAGGACTGTGCTGGTTTCCTTCCCTTTCTTCATTCAGAGCCTCACAGGAGGCCAGAAAAGAAACCAGAGAAAGCTCCCAATACTGGGAATCTGGCGAGCGGGGAGAGTGTCATGCCAGCTTATCCGTCCCCTGGACTCCGGAAAGCGGAGACCTCCCTGGCCAGCAGCGTGGCCTGCTGAGCCCGCTGACGCAATGGCTCGGGCAGAAGGCCCAGCGCTGCCTGGCCCTTTGCCGGGCTGCTTGAGCCAAAAAGGGCAGGAGCCAGGAGGCCTGGCTGGGGTCTGCTGCCGTCTTCTCTCTTTGGTCCAGGGTCTGCTTCCCTGGACGCAAAGGGATGCGTGGGGCATTTGCACAATAGAGGGACTGGTGCCAGCTTTCTCCTTTTCATTCCATCCTGCTGGTTTTATTTTGTGGGGTGGGGTCAAGTCAAGTGAGTGGTAAATGTGTTCCTGAGAAGCAATCAGAACTGGCAGTTTGCTCCCGGGGCCAGGACGGCACGGGGTCGGGGAGCTGTGTGGAACCTTATGGATTTTGTCCTCTTGCGTGGAAAGTAAGGAGTCCAGGTCTAGAACTATTTCTAAAGTGTTTCCTCCGCTCCCCTAGGCTGGCTTGGAAGGAATACAGGGAGCGGAGCATATGTTCCGTATTGCTTTGCATTTGCACACTTTCCTGCATCCATTATCTCACCTCATTAGGGCTTGGAAGGGGAAGCCGCGCCGAGTGTGGCAGCAGCATGCGCTTTCCTGAGCCCTGTGGAGAATTGTCCCGAACGGTAAATGAGACAGTTGCAAGGGCCGGCCAGGTGCCTGCAGGGGGCCCAGTGGAGCCGGGCCGGCTGCGAGGGCCCAGCTGTGCCCGCGTCACGTGGCCTAGCGAGGGCGCATCCTGGCCAGGCCGCTCCGTGATGGACGATCCCCGCTGGAGCTGCAGAGGCCCCACAAGGCCCCGTGGATCCCACACAGGCCCCTTTCTTGGTTTTGTGTCCCTTGCATGGTAAAACAAATGGCTGAAATGAAGCAACTCCTTCCCTCCTTCCCTGATGGCCACCTTCTAAAACTAGGGGGGGCGGGGGTGGGCGGGGAGGAACAGAGAACTCCTGTTTAGCTCTTAACGAGAATGACAGTAGGAAAATCGCAAGGTCAGGGCTGATCAAGAGGTGCGAGGAGTGGCGATGGGGTGAGGAGGGGACTGCTTCTGTGTCGCTTTCATGTACACCTCAGATTTATAGCCAAATAAGCCCTAATATTCAGTTGTATTTGTGTGAGAGTATTAAAATTATATATATGTATGTTTAATATATATGTGCATTCATGTGCATGTACACATATGTGTATATGTGTTTGTGTATATGTATCCATGTCTATGTGCATTGTATATTATATGTGTGCACATGTATGTATATGTGTAATATACACGTGTGTATACATGTATGATGTGTGTATATGCATGTCTTCTATGTCTGCATGTTTATGTATATGTATGCACATGTATGCATATAGTCAACCAAATTATTAAAAGGCAGATATGGCAGCCCAGGCATCACTAGATCTCTGAATAGCCCTGCTTAGGAGTAACCTTAAATATTTGTGTGATTGTCGCCCTTGATCTTGGATGTATATCTTATAGTTTGTTTCTGAGACTTTCCTCTCTCACGGCATGAGAGACGTGTTAGTAGATCTGACTGTGTCTCTTGTTGGTTGTGTGAACATGGACGAACCACGACTCTCCTGGGTCTCAATTTCCTCACCTTCTGAGTAGACTGTGCCACACTGACTGACCTAGTTACGAGGTTGAGGCCACTGAAAACAGAACGACCCAACAATACCTGTGCCCATGCTTTTGTGGTGATGAAATGCTATGTAAAAGTGGAGTGGTATCATTTGGGAATGAATAAAGCCATTTCTCTTTCGCCTGTGAAAAATTATCTTTATTAATTATCTCTTGAATCTTTCCCTTAAAGTAGCTTGGACGAACTCAGGGCCTGCCATAAATAAAGCATCAGAAGACCAAAGTTTGGTCTTTGGAAATAAAGAGTCCTTCACAAGCCTCCGTAAGTAGTAGGAATTAAGCAAACTCAGGGCTTCCTGAAGAAGGACTGTGACACGGAGAGGTGTTTGGTGGTGGTCCTTACCTCTATCCAGAATGGGAAATGGGTGATGGAGACTTTGCTGCCCTGCCTGGTGGTCTCAGAGAGAAAGCGGTCCAGGCTGGAGGAGTGTCAGGAAGGTCACAGAGAACCAGTGGCCAGAGAAGAGGCCCAGCCAGCCCTGGGCCGTGCATGAGCCTGGCACTGGGTGGAAGAGTATCGTCTCATAGACTGTGGTCTCCACTGAGCCGACACAAGAGCTGTCAGGACTACTTTCACCCCACATCCCTGGAGAAAGATTTCTCATGGGTCTGTGTTTTATCATCTCTAAATTAAATGGTTCACAGTCCCATTTGCTTTAAGATAACTTGAAAAGAAATCATTAGGCCCCAGAACACACAGTACAGAAAAGTGGGGTGGATTAGAAAGTAAAATCAGGCATCAGGATGACAACAGTTTACCCTCATGGAAAGGAATATTCTGCCAACTGTTCCCATATACTTTTGTTTCAAACATCCCCTCATTACCATTTTAAAACATGTGCTTATTCAGCTGCTCTCCAATTCTGCAGCTTGGCAAAGTGAAGTTGGTAGTATTAGCCCAGGTGGGAGCCTGCTGGGTCCTTGGCACCCCAGGGTGTAGAGGTAGGTGGAGGAGGGGAAAGGTGGGTTCAGTCACAGAGTCCGGAAGCAGTTAGGCCCAGGTCCACAGTGGCAGATGGGCACAGCAGAGGAGGGGTCGGGATGAGGGCAAACCAAAGGACCAGGCAGACTGTGGTTGCTGTTCCTAGGCACCAGGATCACCCTGCCTTCAGCTTGGAGGGTGGCAGCTCAGCCTACAAGCAGGTTCCAGAAGACAACATAGAAGCAGAGTATACAGACCCAACCAAATGGACTGTGTCCCTGGCTTAGGCATGAGACAGGGCAGCAGGCTGTACAAAGCAGGGAACGGTGCCCGTGGCCTTGTCAGCATAACAGAGCTGGCCTAACAGAGCTGGCTGAGGGACTTGGCCTTGTCTGCCTGGGCTGGAGGTCTACTTGGCAGGCCAAGCAAAAGCCCAGCTGTCTTGATGGAGTTTCTCATCCCAGTTCAAACCCCTCTTGGCTGGCCAACTATGTCATGATTGGGTTGGGGATTGAGGCTGCCTGAATCTGAAGGATGGATACTTGAAGAGATGCTAGTACAGGACTTAGAGAAGACAGAGTCTGAACTCGGGGAGGGATTATATGGCTCTCTTAGATGTTATTTGCACGGGCTCAGTTTGGTACCAAATTACAAAACACAGGAAGTTCTTTCTTTTGAGATGACCATCTTTTATCCTTTTCATATTACCTTAGATGAAAATGGAATCCCAGTTGGCTCCAAGGGCACCTCACCCATTCTCCCTACCGGACCCATGATCATTTTAATGGATTTGTTGGACAGGTGGCTGGAGTCAAAAGCAGTCAGCCAGCATGACATATAGTGAAGGTAATGGGCTCAAACAGGCCCTTTTGCCTTGGCCTCGTGACCTTGGGCTTTCCTCAGTTGAGCTAAACTCTCCATTTGGTTGGAGGTGGTTTTGACAACTGCTGCTGCCTTGAGGAGGCAGAAACAGTGTGCATGGTATCTCCTAACTGGAGAAGGGAAGGCTCAGGAAGGGAGCTGGGCTCAGTGGCAGGTTGAGCTGTCCATCAGCCTTGTGTAAATAGTAGGACTTCACTTGAAAGTAACACGGAATCTGAAGTAACAAGAGCTTTACCCTTGAATTTCCGAAAGGGAGAAGTCAGTCCTGTTTGACAGGGTTTTTGGGTTCTGAACAGCATCCTATCTTTTGAGAATTACAAATGTATCTGGCTCAATCGATTGTGATAGACATTTTTCTTCAGTCCTGCAATTCTTTGGACAGTAGTACCTGAGTGTAAGACTTGGATAGGCAACTCAACAATGTGTGCAGTGAAGTCTCTGAAAGTGCTTAACATCACCTGTGAATAATAAATAATGGTGATCAGGATGATGATAGTAAGAACTGAAGTATATTTCTTGGACCTGAATGGATACATTATTTTGCTAAGGGTTCAGCTTCCTGTTGGTTTGCTAAATTACTCTTTTATTATATTTAAGGTACAAAGTTTAGTAGTGATTTACTCCTCCTTGTAATTAGGCTGTGTGATTAGAGAAATCTTGTAGCGAGTCTGTTCTTCCCCTTGAGTAACGTGCTCACAGGGAGTCTGAAGGTGACTGCTGCTTGCTGAGAGAAGAACATTTAGCATTGGTTCAGAACAGTTTTGCAGAGTGAAAATTTAAATCTTCTCCAGAAATTACCATCAATAATGTCTGTAACAATGTGTGGCAAAATTTCAATGGCTGGTCTATCTACCTTGAAAGATGTTTGGGAGAATAGCTCTTCCAATGCAGCTACTAAAATTAGGTCAGATGTCTCAAATTTTTGAAGTCTTGCTCCAATAGAAGCTTCTAGAGGGTTAAATCGGCCTTCCCAGGTGGTTCAGTGTAGAGAATCCACCTGCAATGCAGGAGACACAGGAGATGTGGGTTTGATCCCTGAGTCGGAAAGATCCCCTGGAGAAGGAAATGTCAATCCCTTCCAGTATTTTTGCTTGGAGAATCCCATAGACAGAGGAGTCTGTAGGGTTTCAAAGAGTCAGACACGACTGAGCAACAGCACAGAAAGCCAAATATGAGGCTAGAGTGATGTTACCATCTTGGCCTCATTGGTGGAGATTTCATTTTCAGAAGGGATATCTATTTCTTGTCTCTGCTGCTACAGATCAGCTATAGCATTTCCTTCGGAGGTGGACTTATTAACGGAGGCTGATTTTGCATGGCAAAGGGGCATCAAGATTCAGTCAAGGCTCTGATGGAAAATGTCATTAACTTCCTAGATCTGTTTCCTTTCCCCATGTGTGATGTATCATGGAAGAGTCTCAACCTACAAGCTACTTGGCATAGATCAGCTTTCAGGAAGCCAGTTTTCTTAGTGATTATATTTAGCAACTTTGATAGCCTGTAATTTTAGTCTTAAAGAAGCACTGTTGTATTATCTGGGTAGTTTGCTCCTAGGGTTAGAAAAGAGGGCACTTTATTGGGCATCAGGTGACATACCTGAGTTAGTGGAACTGAAGGTTCTTATGAAGTTTTAATAGGAGGCAGCACCATGTTTGTTCATGAGAAAGATAAGAATACAGTCGGGTGAACCCAAATGACAAAATAGTTTCCATTTTAATGTTCCCAGAGACATAGCTCCAATATTTTTTCATTATGTTATTTATAGATTTTACTTTCCCTTGGTGTAGGTTCAGCATTCCCAAAAAAGTCCCTTATGTTAAAGGTGACATTGCTTTCTCTTTTGGAACATGCACTTGGCAAGGAATTCATTAGCCAGACAGGTGTTTATGTCACTGTCAAATTGCAATTGCTACTTTTTTGGTTTGTTTCTGCCTATGGGAATAACACAGCTATTAGAAGTTAATAAGAGGCAAGTACCTTTCTATGACCTTTTCTAAGTTTAGGCATGCAAAAGAAACAGCAGCCATTACTCCAAAGGTTGCTTACTATTATTGTTTCTCTCTATAAGCTTAAAATGACACAAGCCTGGAGGTAAATGGAGATGTGTATGCTTGGGGACTAATGGGAAGAGTATAAAATCAATGTGGGGGCAGTTGGGAGCATCTCATGAGAAGTAAAAATATCAGATAATACATGAAAGAGTTGATTGTTTCTGTAAAATTATATATAGAGGATGGGGATGGAAAAAAGAAAAAGGAGACTGTATTAGTAAGAATGGAGAAGTTTACACTGGAAAAGTTTATGCACAAATAAAAATGACATGGATGGGGGCTGAAACAAAGATTGAAGAATACATTTGAGTACTATCATTCAGCAGTATTGGTGATGGTTATGCTAGTTTTGTAGGCCAAAAAAAAAAAAAAAATCAAGACTATCTCTAAGGTGAAGACATTAGAGAAGAAAGTGGACATGCTAGCCTTTAGGAGTAAGATCAGAAGATAGTAACCGAACAAGCTGTTGCTAACTTCAAATGGTAGTTAGAGAGGAAACGTGAAAAATTAAAGCTGCAGGAAGCTTAGTAATTATTCAGAATGCTCATCCCAGAGGGGAGACTGGCGTACAGCAAAGGGCAATGAGTTGGTTGGCTAGTTAGTGAGACACTTGGGATTACTACTCATGCTTCTTAGTTCATGTTTTCTACCAGAGTGCTTTGTCAATGCCTCATGGAAAATAAATGAGAGCGAAGGCTATCCTAGTGTTTTGGACACCTATGTATAGGCTAAAATAGAAGTCAGGACTGCACATGCAAGGTGGATACCTATGGTTTCACTATGAAGCAGTGTCCAGGAATGGCTTCTTTTGAACCAAGTATATAAAATACAATATATGATAGAAAGGACATTTGAAAGAACCTCAATAGGAGGACTTAGATGTTTGGGAGTTCCTGGGAGTACTCTAAATCTGAGGTAGAACTCAGGGTTTGAAGGGTGTGGTTTGGGGGCTAATCCTAAGGGTACTCCGTGTAGCTGTAACACACCTGAGAATTTGGAAATGGTCCTGTGGGGGCTCTCATCCCCACCCGCCATCTGTCAAGGCTGGTCAATATATTACAGTGTTAGGTCAGATGTATCTGTTGCCTTGGTTACTCTGACTGGAGATTTATAAATCAGCCTGGTGAACTTGAGGAGTCTCACTGCACCATCAAGTAATACCAGAGAAGACTCTGGGGCCTTAGTTAATTCCTTGAGCTGGTCAGAAGCCAAGTCTGGTTATTTTGAGAGTTTGAGGGCTTCTCAGGGGGGCATAGGGGTGATGACAATAGTTAATAGGCAGTGATTCCAAGGGTTGACCTTGACTTTTCAGGGATGACTTTGAGCAATCGCTGTCTACTCTGAGTTACAAAGTATCTCTTCAGTTCAGTCACTCAGTCATGTCCGACTCTTTGCAACCCCATAGACTGCAGCATGCCAGGCTTCCCAGTCCATCACCAACTCCTGGAGCTTATTCAAACTCATGTCCATCGAGTCATTGATGCCATCCAACCATTTCATCCTCTGTCGTCCCCTTCTCCTCCCACCTTCAATCTTTCCCAGCATCAGGGTCTTTTCCAATGAGTCAGTTCTTTGCATCAGCTGGCCGAAGAATTGGAGTTTCAGCTTCAGCATCAGTCCTTCCAGTGAATATTCAGGACTCATTTCCTTTAGGATGGACTGGTTGAATCTCCTTGCAGTCCAAGGGACTCTCAAGAGTCTTCTCCAAAATCACAGTTCAAAAGCATCAATTCTATGGTGCTTACTTTCTTTATAGTCCAACTCTCACATGCATACATGACTACTGGAAAAACCATAGCTTTCACTAGACGGACCTTTGTCAGCATCTCCTAGGGCCTCAAAGAAAACTTTCCCTGGGAACCGTTGTTAAGGGCAGCTTTCAGCTCTGCTTCACAGTTCTCAACCTGTTCTCTTGACTGGACCCCTGTGCTTCATCTGAGACTAGCTTGTAAGTGCACAGCTCAGCTATGTGTAAGAGGAAACATATTAGAGCTGGTTTCAGAGGGATTACTAATGAAATGATTTCAGTGATAGTATGGTGGTTGGTGGTTTAGTTGCTAAGTCGTGTCCAACTCTTACGACCCCATGGACTGTAGCCTGCCAGGCTCCTCTGTCCATGGGATTTTCTAGGCAAGAATACTGGAGTGGATTGCCATTTCCTTCTCTAGGAGATCTTCCCAAACCAGGAATCGAAACTGGGTCTCCTGTATTGCAGGCAGATTCTTTATGACTGAGCTATAAGGGAAGTGATAGTATAGCCTGGTGGATAAGAACATTCAGACATGTCTTTGATACTTTAATTCCATGATCTTGGGCAAGTTGTTTAATTTGACTGAACCTCAGTTTTATCATCTATAAAATAGGCATAATAAAAATACCTGTGTCACTGGGCTTTAAGGATGATTGAATGAGATAATATATATGAGGTACTTAGCCTTATGCCTTGCTTATGGGAAGCATTCCTTCAATGTCAGGTATTATTATTGTGACGTTTAGTGAGTGAAGAGTCTGGACTGTAGTTTGAAGACTGTTCTGGAAATCTTAGCCCTGGACTGCTATGTATCTTCAATCAGCAAGCAGTCTGGTCTCTCAGTATATAGTGGGAAAAACTTCCCTGAGCCTAAAGGAAACCCACTGACTCAAGTGTTCATGCATTTGGAAGGAAGGCAGAATGTGGAAGTAAGAGGTGAGGTCAGCACCACCTCCTTTCACCCCTAGGAAAGTGGGGTCTATGTATTTTGCAATGTTGCAAGGGTCTGAACCCTGGTTAACTGGTCCCCAACATTGAATTACCATGAGCTCCAAGCATGGAGATTTCTGGGTCTGGGCCCCAATAGGAACAAAACTATTTGGATATTTACGAAAGGGGGAAATTTGAGAAATGGCTCATCTTCAGGAGCACGGAGGCAAGAGTCAGAGTCTGCATGAAGTACTTATGGTGGTGGAGACAGTGGGCTTCAGAGAGACTAGGAAGAAGAAGACCTGGCTTATCAGGAACTCAGGGCCAGGGTCCTGACATTCTACGAGATGACAGGGAGTGAATTCCCACTACTTCTGGCCAGAGTCTCAGACCACAAGGAGGGTGAAGGGTGGTGTCAGGCCTGGTTGGTGGGGCAGGTGTACAGGCACTCAGGTGTCCTGCAGGATCCAGGGGGCTCTGAACACAGAGAGAGCTCCTGTTGGAGGTACAAAGAGTAACAGCAGGGACCAGTAATGGTAACTCCCATTTGCCTTGTGCTTTGCAAAGTGCTTCCTGTTGAAGTATAACAAATCTGATCATTTTACTAAAGGGCATGCATTTATTTTACAAAAGGAATTGTATGTATGTATTAAATGCTTTGTTAAGTGCTTAGGGACAGAAAATAAGGGCCTAAGGGTATGCTTTTTTAAAACAGGACAAAAAACTGCACTATTTCACATCAATGGACATAAATTTGAGGGTGGTAAGAGAGAGGAAAGACGTGCTGGGACTGAGGGAGCAGAACCAAAACAAGAGTTAAACCACATCAGGGAGCCAAATGCTGTCTTGCTAAACAGGGCCCAGGGGAAGCTGGACACTGTGGAATCACATATTTAATTTTAACTTGCTTTTCTTATTCTGTCATTCCCCTCCTTTTTCTCAACTTTCAATAATGTCTGCAACTCACCTGACAGCCTTGGTGAGCGTGCATGAGTGTGTGTGCAAGGCGAAGGAAAGGCCCTGAGTCTGGTGGCTGGGTTGACGTGGAGAGGAACCCACAGCTGGAGTCTCCTCTCAGCCACCCTGTGCCAGTGTGGGTGCCAATTAGAGGAGGAGTAAGTCCCAACTTCTTAGGTATTTCTTTGTTCACCAAGTTAAGGTGGAGCAAGAAATTTTTTAAACCCTAAAATAAATTTCTTTGACAGAATTCTGTATCAGTTTCTCAGGGACCTCATAAGACAAAACCCAGGGGAGAGAGGCATTGAGTGATCACTGTCTGTGGTTGGGACAGGCTAACACTATGTGTCTCTGTTGTTGAGAGGGGCCTGTTCTGGTGAATGGCCTGCGGTGAATCAGTGTCTGCAAGGATCTTGCAGCCCCATGAGCATCTTCCTGCCAGAGATCACAATACCCAAATTCTAGCATCATGAGTAGAGTCCAGACACAAATTATTTTACATTCTGGAGTTCCCAGAGATTTAATCACAAATGGCACCAGGTTCAGTATAACAGTTCCAGCTTTCTAGATTACTTATTTCCTTGCAGGGGATGAAGGAAGTTGGCATTCCACACGTTACTTCTTTATATCCTCCAGCACATTTTATCTAATACTCCTTGGGTTTTAAGTGCCACTGCCAAATGTCAGCCTTTCCAAATTTCTGTGTAGTCAAACTAGGCCTCCTCTGCCTCCCATTTGCAGTCTATTCAGGATTCGTCCCTGTTCTCCACTTATATGAGATCTCTAGTGATTCACAAGCTCAGCTGCAATGAAAAACACTGAGAAATTCCAGTGAGATCATGGATCCTTATGGACTTGTCTCCCAGTAAAAATGTTTTTTAAGCTACTGTATAAATGAACATGCTGAAAAGTGTAAACTGCAGATAGCTTTAATATATAACTTCCTTTTAATCTTCCTTTTGTTTCTGTTGTTTAATCGTGTCTGACTGTTTGTGACCCCATAGACCCCATGGGCTGCAGCATGCCAGGCTTCCCTGTCCTTCACCATCTCCCAGAGCTTGCTCAAACTCATGTCCTTTGAGTCAGTGATGCCATCCAACCATCTCATCCTCTGTCATCCCCTTCTCCTCCTGCCTTCAATCTTCCCCAGCATCAGGGTCTTTTCCAATGAGTCAACAGTTCCAGCTTTCTAGATTACTTATTTCCTTGCAGGGGATGAAGGAAGTTGGCATTCCACACGTTACTTCTTTATATCCTCCAGCACATTTTATCTAATACTCCTTGGGTTTTAAGTGCCACTGCCAAATGTCAGCCTTTCCAAATTTCTGTGTAGTCAAACTAGGCCTCCTCTGCCTCCCATTTGCAGTCTATTCAGGATTCGTCCCTGTTCTCCACTTATATGAGATCTCTAGTGATTCACAAGCTCAGCTGCAATGAAAAACACTGAGAAATTCCAGTGAGATCATGGATCCTTATGGACTTTTTTCCCAGTAAAAATGTTTTTTAAGCTACTGTATAAATGAACATGCTGAAAAGTGTAAACTGCAGATAGCTTTAATATATAACTTCCTTTTAATCTTCCTTTTGTTTCTGTTGTTTAATCGTGTCTGACTGTTTGTGACCCCATAGACCCCATGGGCTGCAGCATGCCAGGCTTCCCTGTCCTTCACCATCTCCCAGAGCTTGCTCAAACTCATGTCCTTTGAGTCAGTGATGCCATCCAACCATCTCATCCTCTGTCATCCCCTTCTCCTCCTGCCTTCAATCTTCCCCAGCATCAGGGTCTTTTCCAATGAGTCAGTTCTTCGCATCAGGTGGCCAAAGTATTGGCGTTTCAGCTTCAGCATCAGTCCTTCCAATGAATATTCAGGACTGATTCCCTTTACCATTGACTTGTTAGATCTCCTTGCAGTCCAAGGGACTCTCAAGAGTCTTCTCCAACACCACAGTTCAAAAGCATCAATTTTTCTGTGCTCAGCTTTCTTTATTGTCCAACTCTCACATCCATGCATGACTACTGGAAAACCCATAGCTATGATGCATTTCTCTTTGATTGGCTGTTTATTCTTCTATGTTTTAAACTCAGAATCTTCATACAAAGTTTAGAAAGCAACATGCTGACATGACAAATTATTAGCTTCTTTTTTTCTTTCGACATCTTGGTTCTAATTTTCCTTCCGTTAGATATCTGCCCTATAATCATCAGAAGCCTCAGGATATCTGGCCTTTAATGTGAATGATCTTTGAACATAAGAGATATTCAGAGTAACTCCCACTGAAAATCTGCTTTTGAAAAAATTTTTTAAAATGTATTTGTTCTTAATATGTTCATATCATTTTGAAAAAGACATGAAAATCCTTATTAGTGTATATTACTGATTTTTTTCCTAGAGTTAAGACTAGTAACATGTTTCAATAAGTAGAATATACAGGAGAACAGTACAGAAGTTGCTATTATTTCTGAGGGCAAGATGGCTGTCATTTATTTTTATTTTTTGTTAAAATTTTTACAGTGTTGTGTTGGTTTCTGCCATAGAACAACATGAATCATCCATAATTATACATACATCCCCTCCCTTCTTCCCCTCCCTCCCCTCCTTCTCATATCCCTCTGTGTCATCACAGAGCACCAGACTGGGTTCCCTGTCCTACACAGCAACTTCTCACCAGCCATCCATCTTACACATGATAGTGTATATATATAGTGGTTCTACTTTCTCCATTTGTCCCATTCTTTCCCTTCCCCGCTGTGTCCACATGGCCATTCTCTACATCTTAACCTCTATTCCTTCCCTGCAAATGGGTTCATCAGTATAATTTCCCTAGATTCAATATATATGTGTTCAGTTCAGGTCAGTTGCTCAGTCATGTCTGACTCTTTGCCACCCCATGGAAACCAGTACACCAGGCCTCCTTGTCCATCACCAACTCCTGGGGTTTACTCAAACCCATGGCCATTGAGTTGGTGATGCAATCCAACCATCTCATCCTCTCTCGTCCCTTCTTCTGCCACCTTCAATCTTTCCCAGCATCAGGGTCTTTTCAAATGATTCAGTTCTCTGCATCAAGTGGCCAGAGTACTGGAGTTTCAGCTTCAGTATCAAGTCCTTCCAATGAATATTCAGGACTCATTTCCTTTAGGATGGACTGGTTGGATATTCTTGCAGTCCAAGGGACTCTCAAGAGTCTTCTCCAACACTGCAGTTCAAACGCATCAATTCTTCGGCACTCAGTTTTCTTCATAATCCAACTCCTACATCCATACACGACTACTGGAAAAATCATAGCCTTGACTAGATGAACCTTTGTTGGCAAAGTAATGTCTTTGCTTTTTAATATGCTGTCTAGGTTGGTCATAGCTTTTCTTCCAAGGAGCAAGCATGTTTTAATTTCATGGCTGCAGTCATCATCTGCAGTGATTTTGGAGCCCCCAAAAATAAAGTCAGCCACTGTTTCCACTGTTTCCCCATCTATTTGCCATGAAGTGATGAGACAAGATGCCATGATCTTTGTTTTCTGAATGCTGAGTTTTAAGCCAAACACGACTACTGGAAAAATCATAGCCTTGACTAGATGAACCTTTGTTGGCAAAGTAATGTCTTTGCTTTTTAATATGCTGTCTAGGTTGGTCATAGCTTTTCTTCCAAGGAGCAAGCATGTTTTATTTCATGGCTGCAGTCATCATCTGCAGTGATTTTGGAGCCCCCAAAAATAAAGTCAGCCACTGTTTCCACTGTTTCCCCATCTATTTGCCATGAAGTGATGAGACAAGATGCCATGATCTTTGTTTTCTGAATGCTGAGTTTTAAGCCAACTTTTTCACTCTCCTCTTTCACTTTCATCACAAGACTCTTTAGTTCTTCGCTTTCTTCCTTAAAGGTGGTGTCATCTGCATATCTGAAGTTATTAATATTTCTCCCTGTAATCTTGATTCCAGCTTTTCATCCAGCCCAGCATTTATCATGATATACTCTGAATATAAGTTAAATAAGCAAGGTGACAATATCCAGCCTTGACGTACTCCTTTCCCTATTTGGAGCCAGTCTGTTGTTCTATGTCCAGTTCTAAGTGTTCCTTCCTGACCTGCATACAGATTTCTCAAGAGACAGGTCAGGTGGTCTGTATTTCTATCCCTTTAAGAATTTTCCACAGTTTGTTGTGATCCACACAGTCAAAGGCTTTGGCATAGTCAATAAAGCAGAAGTAGTGTTTCACTGGAACTCTTTTGCTTTTTTGATGATCCAACGAATGTTGGCAATTTGATCTCTGGTTACTCTGCTTTTCTAAATCTAGCTTGAACATTTGGAAGTTCACAGTTCATGTACTGTTGAAGCCGGGCTTGGAGATTTGGGGCATTACTTTATTAGTGTGTGAGATGAGTACAATTGTATGGTAGTTTGAACATTCTTTGGCATTGCCTTTCTTTGGGACTAGAATGAAAACTGACCTTTTCCAATCCTGTGGCCACTGCTGAGTTTTCCAAATTTGCTGGTACTTTCACAGTATCATCTTTTAGGATTTGAAATAGCTCAACTGGAATTCCATCACCTCCACTAGCTTTGTTCATATTGATGCTTCCTAAGGCCCATTTGACTTCACATTCCAGAATGTCTGGCTCTAGGTGAGTGATCACACCATCTTGATTATCTGGGTCTTGAGATCTTTTCTTTTTTTTTTTTTAATATC